>SNQJ01S0169889.1:0-18828 GCA_010110895.2 Picea sitchensis
TGTCCCCATATTCCCTTACAAGTTTTAATGACTTTCCCCCTTATTAATTTACTAGTTGAGTTTAATTTAGAAAGTTCTTAAATGCTAGATACCTTACTAAGTTAGACTTTCTGCTTTTTCCTTGGGCTTCCCCTTTCTTTTTAGGTTTCCCTCTTTTTCGTAGTTTCCTGATTATTTTAGATTTTCGTCTTTCCCTTTTTATTTAAAACTCAATTTGGCAGGTGTAGAAAATTAACGTTTTTCCCTTTTCCCTTTTTAATTAATGAATTTTAATTAGTATAAGTGACAAAACAATTATTTCCCCTTTTTTAAATTTTATCCCCCAAAATATTTTTATAAATTAAAAGAATTACTAACCCCCTTCTCGACACATGATTAATGATGATTATCATTTTTATTTATTTATTTTATTTTTATTTTTACAAACATATTTTTCTTTTACCGCAAGTTTCACCTAGACCTCGATTTTAATTTTCGAGGCTGGGCGACGTTTTATTAGGGAAATTGTTTTAAATTTTTCTTATCACGTTATTCGTCCTAAGGCCATATAGGTTTATTCATTTATTAATTAACAACACAACATTCCCTTCAAGATGCACTATGTGCTCCAAGGGTGCCACTCGCCTCTTTCCATTTTTCTTGCGCGACGTGCCCTTTAGGATGCACCACGTGCTCCAAGGGTGCCACTCGCCTCTTTCCATTTTTCTTACGCAACGTGCCCTTCAGGACACACTACATGCTCCAAGGGTTCCACTCGCCTCTTGACTGACTTGGTAGACATAAAAAACCCCTGGAGTCAATACTCTACCAGGTGATCTTGTGGGAGACTAAGGGCCTCTAAGGAATAAGGCCCATGCCTTATTGCACACCCCTCAGAATCATCATGAGCGATTGTCGCAGTCTTCCCTCACGCCATCATGGGCCCTCATGACATCATGGTTCCTCTCGAACTAGGTAATCGTTAACCTACATTTCGAGCCACGATGAGAGTGCTAGTAGGTTGTGGCAGGGTTGTTGTCTACACCTCTCCCTCAATATCTCTGGTAGTCATGCGTGACCCCTCTACTCCACATGTGAGTCTGGTCAGCAAGCTATCGTCAGCCTGCATCATCAATGAATCATGTCATAAATATATCCATAATTGTATCATCTAATTAGATGCACTAATATCACATATAAAACAATCAAACCCCAATAGTTCACTCCCCGACTCGATCCAGAGTCCAAGGGGTTCCATCGATGCCTCTGTATCCTCGAGGTCCAAAATACTACACACTCAGTAAAACCAAGTCAATAGCACTTGTCTATGGCAATGCAACAAAACAACATGTCATCAACCCATAACGCCTCATAATCAAAATCAAATGCTTAATAGTATAATAATCCGAATCACTTGCGAGCAAGTGTCCTCGAAGAATAAGTTCTCTTAGTGTGCGCAAGAGTGGGATGTTACACACTTTACCCCAACACCTTCAACCAAAATACAAATTTTTATTCTAATAGAAATTGATCCTCTAAAAATGCATATCACAACTTATGGAATCAATCCCATGTTAATCACATATTGTTTTCTAGAATTCCATCTCCTATCTGGTTCCTACATTGCCCACTTTAGAGGTGTTGATTCCTACACTACTCGCCTTAGATTTGAAATTTCTCTATCATTCTCCTCAAAACACACAAATTCCTCTAATTTTTGAATAATAAGGTCATCTGTCGTTATGAAGCCTCCAATTTATGAAGAATAAGGTCTTTCATCCTTAGATAGTACAAAAAACGCATTGGTTGTTCCAAACCACCTAAAATTTCTGCAAATTATATATGCGTGTGTGGTCGACCCCGCTCTACAAAAGGCCGTTGCAGCAATAGGGAGACCCGCAGAATGATCCGTAGCAGCAAGGAGACCCCGAATGATTCATTTGGTAAGGAAAAGAGCATCGTTCAGTCTAGTTGGTGAGGATGAGAGCACCAAATACCAACTAATTCAGTTGCAGGTGCGTGATTTTACTTCGTTGAAACTTATACAACTCAATGTACACCTTCTTTGATGATCTTACTATTAATAAACAGATCAATTGCTTCTTTAAAGTACAGAAGCTGGTAGGAAATATTATTTAAGTATATTATAGCAATGATCTGGGATCTATGTCATCTTGGAATACAATCGTTTTCCCTATAATGGGATGTTAATATTTTCTTTGATTCATATAATACATAATCTCTCTTATATATTCAAAGCAATGTGATGGTTGCAAGAAAAATGCATGAGGAAAAATGTCAGTTTTTGCCGTGGACATATATGTAATACTATCTTTTTAAATATGAATAAAAAATATTTGGTTAAGATAAACAATGGGTGAAGCTTTCTAGCCATCTACATATATATATGTGTGTGTGTGTGTGTGTGTGTGTGTGTGTGTGTGTGTGTGTGTGTGTGTGTGTCATTATCCGTTTATCAATAGAAAGTACTTTGTTAAAATAAATGATGAACAGTAGAGAGGGTGATGACTTCCTTGACTATGCTACTTATAGTAGAAATAACAGATATACCTAAATCTCCAACCGTTCCCAACTGACACACCATTCTTTCATAGCAACCACAACAACTAGCATGCCAATATTGTCAAATCCCATAGAAGCAACCAACATGATTCACCTTTAACAACACTCTCAGACCTTAAAAAAAAAGCAGTAACGAGAACTCTTGCAGAAAAAAAATATCATAGATTGAGAATAAATAAATAAATAAAAGCAACAAAGGGATTCTAGACACGACCTACTGACATAATGCCTAGTCAAAACCTTTCCAGATCAAATAATCCCTAGCGAAATTTAGAAGGCAATTCGATAGTGCGAAACCTATAGGAACACCTGAGATCTGAGAAACCCATACAAGACTACCAAACTAGCTAGCTCGATAGACAGGGAACAAAAGAAGGCATGCCATACTGGCATAAAAAAGACTTACAAAGATAAATTTCAAGAAGAGAACACACAAACATACAAGAGACTTACAGTTACATAGATAGTTAGGGAAGAGAACACGTACATCCATGCAAATGAAATATGTTCATTGAATCCAATGAGGATTATAGATGAAAAATCTCATAGAAAAGCTAATGCCGAAGTCTCCAACAGAAAGA
Organism: Picea sitchensis; assembly: GCA_010110895.2. Taxonomy (NCBI): domain Eukaryota; kingdom Viridiplantae; phylum Streptophyta; class Pinopsida; order Pinales; family Pinaceae; genus Picea; species Picea sitchensis. The sequence goes on from SNQJ01S0169889.1 coordinate 3,144, forward strand.
GTGAGCCACGTCTATTTTAGCATGATCAATCGATTTCTCTCGCATTAGCACCAACCAAGTCTACCCCAAACACAATATATTTTTATAATCCTTGGTATACTAAGCATAATTAATTATAAGAGATCAAATGCCTTTGCTTTTACAATTACATATTTTCATGGTGCAATGGTTTTCATATACTTTTATGGTGTAATTGTTCCATGGCATTCAATGAAAAGTTACAAGTTTAGTTCAATGAAAATTAAAGATCAAGATTAAGCAATCCTATATTTTCATGGTGTAATTGTTTTATGGTATCACACAAAAAGTTATAAATTTAGTTAATTCAAGTCTTTTTGTCCCATGTTCACCAAATTTTAAGTCAAACTAAATCATGGTAGTCAGGGAAAATATGAAATGATGAGATTCTAAATCAAACTAAATAAGAGTCATATCACTCTATAACAAATTCAAATGTTAATHGTTTTCCTATATATTAAAAATATAATTGGTATGACTCAATTTCGAACAAACATATGTAYAGTAAATCSATAATCTTAAATTGTAATATTTATAAATAACTTGAACATGATCTATATAAATAGCCCCAATAACAAATGATTTTATATATTCAAAACAAATCCTAGGATTATATTTTTATATGAATAATGTGAATGTGATCCGTATACACGACCCTTATAATTTTTTTGATCTCTTGCACTAGCTGCCATAAATTCAAAAACCATTAGAGCAAAGAGTTAAAGTAATGAAGAAGAATTGGAAGGCTCCAAATTCCATTGAAATGTGTAAATAAGAGATTCAATACGACATGACAGAGTTGAGTCTAGATTGAGGAAATAAAAGAGTATTATTATGTTTCCTTATTAATTAGGTTAGGGGTCAGTTGTTCTTATGTTGACAACACCTCGTGAAGCTGAGTTTCTAATTAAGTATGTTTTTCTCTATTTGTTAAGTAATATTACAAATGATTCCTCCAACTCAACTATCCCCACATCTAATAGAGTATGCTTTTCTCAACTATCCCCTGCGACTTGAATCTACAGATCTACTCCTTCTGAGCTCAAACCCCTCGAAAAGCACTCGTTGTAAATCCTCTGCTCGTCCATGAGATCTGACGGCTCACGGGACTTCGTGAATTCTCCACAGAGAATTTCGACCGTCTGTCTCCTTCCCTCACAAGGACTTCTGCAACCCTTTACCAAGTGGTTTTCCACGGTACTTAACCGCCTGCGACCCATCTTGAAACACCTTCTCACTGTTCCAAGGCCCAAACTTCTTGTGCTCCCTTCGATGGATGTGGAGACTCTATCCCTTTTGGGTTTTCCCCAACTCTGAGTCTTGAAGAAGACTCATGCACACACTCCTTGTGGCAGACCTCCAAACGCTTTCAAGGGTTGAACTCCCTTCGAATCTACACACACCTGCAGTAGCAGTTTCTCAACAAGTCATTCAAGTTATGAAACCTGAAGCTCTATTCGGCTTGCGCACACCTTGCATGGCTCCTGTGCCCAACTGCACTTCTGAGGGAATGAGAACAAAGGCTATCTTATCTGAGATTTCAGAGACAAACCTCTGGACCCTTTGTCAACACACTCCTTGCAGACAAATCAATTGCACTCCTTGCAGGAACTCTGGCTCAGATAGAGAAACAATTGAAACTCACTTATCTTACTCTCTCTCTCTCAGATTTCAAACATTCAACAAGAAATCATTCATACATAGCATAAAAGAAATTGCCTGACAGAAAGAGTAAAACATTTGTGAGCATAACGTTAAAAAAATGCATACACAGAGAATATTTGAACACCATGAGTCTGAATCAAATCTTTCTTGTATTAATCCAGAACTTCTATACATGGAATTCGGCTATACAACTCTCTGCTTCTTCTCTTCTATGCTCCATGCTCTCTTCTCATTCTATCATACACAATAATACAATGAGGGTGTCTATATCCCGTTTCCCTCTCTCATTCTAAACTGTCTAATCTAGAATTAAATTCTATATACTTGCATTAACTATCATAAATGCCTTCTACCTACTAAGGACGAGAGCAGATCGCTCAAGGTCCATTTACATTTTACAAGCGTGCCTCCTCTTGATGATTTCATTAATGATTCAAGACACTTCAAAATTTGCGCTGGGCGCTTTTTCAGCTGTCCTTTCTCTCCGCACTGGATTGCTTGAGATGCTCCTGCATCACTTTCCCAAAATCCCATTTAATTTAATGTTTAATAATTTAATTGATAAAAATCATCCCCGTACATGTGTCACCCATCCCCTTAATTCCTCCATAAATTAATTTCATTAATTAATTAATTACCCCTATTTCCCTCACCCACCTAAAATCATTCTTAGAATCGTTCCTAGGTGTCCCCATATTCCCTTACAAGTTTTAATGACTTTCCCCCTTATTAATTTACTAKTTGAGTTKAATTTAGAAAGTTCTTAAATKCTAGATACCTTACTAAGTTAGACTTTYTGCTTTTTCCTTGGGCTTCCCCTTTCTTTTTATGTTTCCCTCTTTTTCCTAGTTTCCTAATTATTTTAGATTTCCCTCTTTCCCTTTTTATTTAAAACTCAATTTGGCAGGTGTAGAAAATTAACTTTTTTCCCTTTTCCCTTTTTAATTAATGAATTTTAATTAGTATAAGTGACAAAACAATTATTTCCCCTTTTTTAAATTTTATCCCCCAAAATATTTTTATAAATTAAAAAAATTACTCACCCCCTTCTCGACACATGATTAATGATGATTATCATTTATATTTATTTATTTTATTTTTATTTTTACAAACATATTTTTCTTTTACCGCAAGTTTCACCTAGACCTAGATTTTAATTTTCGAGGTTGGGCGACGTTTTATTAGGGAAATTGTTTTAAATTTTTCTTATCACGTTATTCGTCCTAAGGCCATATAGGTTTATTCATTTATTAATTAACAACACAACGTGCCCTTCAAGACGCACTACGTGCTCCAAGGGTGCCACTCGCCTCTTTCCATTTTTCTTGCGTGACGTGCCCTTTAGGACGCACCACATGCTCCAAGGGTGCCACTCACCTCTTTCCATTTTTCTTGCACAACGTGCCCTTCAGGACACACTACATTCTCCAAGGGTTCCACTCGCCTCTTGATTGACTTGGTAGACATCAAAAACCCCTGGAGTCAATACTCTACCAGGTGATCTTATGGGAGACTAAGGGCCTCTAAGGAATAAGGCCCCTACCTTATTGCACGCCCCTCAGAATCATCGTGAGTGATTGTCGCGGTCTTCCCTCATGGCATCATGGGCCCTCAAGACATCATGGTTCCTCTCGAACTAGGTAATCGTTAACCTACATTTCGAGCCACGGCGAGAGTGCTAGTAGGTTGTGGCAGGGTTGTTTTCCACACCTCTCCCTCAACATCTCTGGTAATCATACGTGACCCCTCTACTCCACATGTGAGTCTGGTCAACAAGCTATCATCAGCCTGCATCATCAACGAATCATGTCATAAATATATCCATAATTGTATCATCTAATCAGATGCACTAATATCAGATATAAAACAATCAAACCCCAATAGTTCACTCCCCGACTCGATCCGGAGTCCAAGGGGTTCCATCAATGCCTCCACATCCTCGAGGTCCAAAATCCTACACACTCAGTAAAACCAAGTCAATAGCACTTGTCTATGTCAATGCAACAAAACAACATGTCATCAACCCATAACGCCTCATAATCAAAATCAAATGCTTTATAGTATAATAATCCAGATCACTTGCGAGCAAGTGTCCTCAAATAATAAGTTCTCTTAGTGTGCGCAAGAGCGGGATGTTACACACTTTACCCCACCACCTTCAACCGAAGTACACATTTTTATTCTAATAGACATTGATCGTCTCAAAATGCATATCACAAGTTATGGAATCAATCCCATGTTAATCACATATTGTTTTCCAGAATGCCAGCTCCTATCTGGTTCCTACATTGCCCACTTTAGATGTGTTGATCCCTACATTGCTCGCCTTAGATTTGAAATATCTCTATCATTCTCCTCAAAACACACTACTTCCTCTAATTTTTGAAGAATAAGGTCATCCGTCCTTATGAAGCCTCCAATTTATGAAGAATAAGGTCTTTCATCCTTAGATAGTACAAAAAACTCATTGGTTGTTCCAAACCACCTAAAATTTCTGCAAATTATATATGCGTGTGTGGTCGACCCTGCTCTACAAAAGACCGCTGCAGCAATAGGGAGACCCGAAGAATGATCCGTAGCAGCAAGGAGACCCCGAATGATTCATTTGGTAAGGAAAAGAGCATCGTTCAGTCTAGTTGGTGAGGATGAGAGCACCAAATACCAACTAATTCAGTTGCAGGTGTGTGAGTTTACTTCGTTGAAACTTATACAACTCAATGTACACCTTCTTTGATGAACTTACTATTAATAAACACATCAATTTCTTCTTTAAAGTAGAGAAGTTGGTAGGAAATATGATTTAAGTATATTATAGCAATGATCTGGGATCTATGTTATCTTGGAATACAATCATTTTCCCCTATAATGGCATGTTAATATTTTCTTTGATTCATATAATACATAATCTCTCTTATATATTCAAAGCAATGTGATGGTTGCAAGAAAAATGCATGAGGAAAAATGTCAGTTTTTGCCATGGACATATATGTAATACTATCTTTTTAAATATGAATAAAAAATATTTGGTTAAGATAAACAATGGGTGAATCTTTCTAGCCATCTACACACACATATATATGTGTGTTTGTGTGTGTGTGTATCATTATCCATTTATCAATAGAAAGTACTTTGTTAAAATAAATGATGAACAGTAGAGAGGGTGATGACTTCCCTGACTATGCTACTTATAGTAGAAATAACAAAGATACCTAAATCTCCAACCGTTCCCAGCTGACACACCATTCTCTCATAGTAACCACGACCACTAGCATGCCAATATTGTCAAATCCCATAGAAGCAACCAACATGATTCACCTTTAACAACACTCTCAGACCTTAAAAAAAAAGTAGTAACGAGAACTCTTGCAGAAAACAAATACCATAGATTGAGAATAAATAAATAAATAAAAGAAACAAAGGGATTCTAGACTCGACCTACTGACATAATGCCTAGTCAAAACCTTTCCAGATTAGAGAATCCCTAGCGAACTTTAGAAGGGAATTCGATAGTGCGAAACCTATAGGCAAACCTGAGATCTGAGCAACCCATACAAGACTACCAAACCAGCTAGCTCAATAGAAAGGGAAGAAAAGAAGGCATGCCATACTAGCATAAACAAGACTTACAGAGATAAATTTCAAGAAGAGAACACACAAACATATAAAAGACTTACAGTTACATAGATATTTAGGGAAGAGAACATGTACATCCATGCAAATGAAATATGTTCATTGAATCCAATGAGGATTATATATGAACAATCTCATAGAAAACCTAATGCTGAAGTCTCCAACAGAAAGAATGAGCCACATCTATTTTAGCATGATCAATCGATTTCTCTCGCATTAGCACCAACCAAGTCTACCCCAAACACAATATATTTTTATAATCCTTGGTATACTAAGCATAATTAATTATAAGAGATCAAATGCCTTTTCTTTTACAATTACATATTTTTATGGTGCAATGGTTTTCATATACTTTTATGGTGTAATTGTAACATGGCATTCAATGAAAAATTACAATTTTAGTTCAGTGAAAATTAAAGATTAAGATTAAGCAATCCTATATTTTCATGGTGTAATTGTTTTATGGTATCACACAAAAAGTTATAAATTTAGTTAATTCAAGTCTTTTTGTCCCATGTTCACCAAATTTTAAGTCAAACTAAATCATGGTAGTCACGGAAAATATGAAACGATGAGATTCTAAATCAAACTAAATAAGAGTCATATCACTCTATAACAAATTCCAATGTTAATAGTTTTCCTATATATTAAAAATATAATTGGTATGACTCAATTTTGAACAAACATATGTACAGTAAATCCATAATCTTAAATTGTAATATTTATAAATAACTTGAACATGATCTGTGTAAATATCCCCAATAACAAATGATTTTATATATTCAAAACAAATCCTAGGATTATATTTTTATATGAATAATGTGAACGTGATCTGTATACATGACCCTTATAATTTTTTTGATCTCTTGCACTAGCCGCCATAAATTAAAAAATGTTAGAAAAACAGGACCGCAGAGCAATAAAATAAAACAAATGCAAAAACAAAACACAGAAGACACACAATACAAGAGAGACAAAGATTTACGTGGTTCACCCAGTGTGGGCTACGCCCACCAGAGAAATTGTCAGGTCCTTCCTTTATTATTATCCAGTAAATGAAGGGATACAACCTATAGCAAAACCTGTTGTAACTTCCTCTTCTTTCTCTTACAGTCTCCTCTCTCAGAATACAATATTCACCATCATCCATAGCCACAATAAATTTCCCTCATAAAAGAGGGTATCCTTCTAGGGCAAAAAACCCTAACATAATCTCTACCATTAGATCTGCGACCTTATAATGAACGGTCTAGATTTACAATGAAATTACAACATACTTTTACAAGGCAATTTTTTCTTCGGAAGTAATGAAGAAGAATTGGAAGGCTGTAAATTCCATTGAAATGTGTAAATAAGAGATTCAATACGACATGACAGAGTTGAGTCTAGATTGAGGAAATAAAAGACTATTATTATGTTTCCTTATTAATCAGGTTAGGGGTCAGTTGTTCTTATGTTGACAACACCTCGTGAAGTTGAGTTTCTAATTAAGTATGTTTTTATCTATTTGTTAAGTAATATTACAAATGATTCCTCCAACTCAACTATCCCCACATCTAACAAAGTAAGCTTTTCTCAACTATCCCTTGCAGCTTGAATCTACGGCTCTACTCCTTCTGAGCTCAAACCCCTCGAAAAGCACTCGTTGTAACTCCTCTACTCCTCCGTGAGATCTGACGGCTCACGGGACTTCGCGAATTCTCCACAGAGAATTCCGACCATCCGTCTCCTTCCTTCATAAGGACTTCTGCAACCCTTTACCAAGTGGTTTTCCACCGTACTTAACCGCCTGTGACCCAACTTGAAACACCTTCTCACCATTCCAAGGCCCAAACTTCTTGTGCTCCCTTCGATGGCTTTCGAGACTCTATCCCTTTTGGGTTTTCCCCAACTCTGAGTCTTGAAGAAGACTCCTGCACGCACTCCTTGCAACAGACCTCCAAATGCTTTCAAGGATTGAACTCCCTTCGACTCTGCGCACAGCCGCAACAACAGTTTCTCAACAAGTCATTCAGGTTATGAAACCTGAAGCTCTATTCTTCCTGCGCACACCTTGCACGACTCCTGTGCCCAACTGCACTTCTGAGGGAATGAGAACAAAGGCTATCTTATCTGAGCTTTCAGAGACAAACCTCTGAACCCTTTGTCAATGCACTCCTTGCAGACAACTCAACTGCACTCTTTCCAGGAACTCTAGCTTAGATATAGGAACAATTGAAACTCATTTCTCTTACTCCCTCTCTCTCAGATTTCAAACATTCAACAAAAAATCATTCATACATAGCATAAAAGCAATTGCCTGACAGAAAGAGTAAAACATTCGTGAGCATAACGTTAAAAAAATGCATACACAGAGAATATTTGAACACCATGAGTCTGAATCAAAGCTTTCTTGTATTAATCCAGAACTTCTATACATGGAATTCGGCTATACAACTCTCTGCTTCTTCTCTTCTATGCTCCATGCTCTCTTCTCATTCTATCATACACAATAATACAATGAGGGTGTCTATATCCCGTTTCCCTCTCTCATTCTAAACTGTCTAATCTAGAATTAAATTCTATATACTTGCATTAACTATCATAAATGCCTTCTACCTACTAAGGACGAGAGCAGATCGCTCAAGGTCCATTTACATTTTACAAGCGTGCCTCCTCTTGATGATTTCATTAATGATTCAAGACACTTCAAAATTTGCGCTGGGCGCTTTTTCAGCTGTCCTTTCTCTCCGCACTGGATTGCTTGAGATGCTCCTGCATCACTTTCCCAAAATCCCATTTAATTTAATGTTTAATAATTTAATTGATAAAAATCATCCCCGTACATGTGTCACCCATCCCCTTAATTCCTCCATAAATTAATTTCATTAATTAATTAATTACCCCTATTTCCCTCACCCACCTAAAATCATTCTTAGAATCGTTCCTAGGTGTCCCCATATTCCCTTACAAGTTTTAATGACTTTCCCCCTTATTAATTTACTAGTTGAGTTGAATTTAGAAAGTTCTTAAATTCTAGATACCTTACTAAGTTAGACTTTCTGCTTTTTCCTTGGGCTTCCCCTTTCTTTTTATGTTTCCCTCTTTTTCCTAGTTTCCTAATTATTTTAGATTTCCCTCTTTCCCTTTTTATTTAAAACTCAATTTGGCAGGTGTAGAAAATTAACTTTTTTCCCTTTTCCCTTTTTAATTAATGAATTTTGATTAGTATAAGTGACAAAACAATTATTTCCCCTTTTTTAAATTTTATCCCCCAAAATATTTTTATAAATTAAAAGAATTACTCACCCCCTTCTCGACACATGATTAATGATGATTATCATTTATATTTATTTATTTTATTTTTATTTTTACAAACATATTTTTCTTTTACCGCAAGTTTCACCTAGACCTAGATTTTAATTTTCGAGGCTGGGCGACGTTTTATTAGGGAAACTGTTTTAAATTTTTCTTATCACGTTATTCGTCCTAAGGCCATATAGGTTTATTAATTTATTAATTAACAACACAACGTTCCCGTCAAGACGCATTACGTGCTCCAAGGGTGTCACTCGCCTCTTTCCATTTTTCTTGCGCGACGTGCCCTTTAGGACGCACCACGTGCTCCGAGGGTGCCACTCGCCTCTTTCCATTTTTCTTGTGCAACATGCCCTTCAGGATGCACTACATGCTCCAAGGGTTCCACTCGCCTCTTGACTGACTTGGTAGACATCAAAAAACCCTGTAGTCAATACTCTACCAGGTGATCTTCTGGGAGACTAAGGGCCTCTAAGGAATAAGGCCCCTGCCTTATTGCACGCCCCTCAGAATCATCGTGAGCGATTGTCGCAGTCTTCCCTCACAACATCATGGGCCCTCACGACATCATGGTTCCTCTCGAACTAGGTAATCGTTAACCTACATTTCGAGCCACAGCGAGAGTGCTAGTAGGTTGTGGCAGGGTTGTTGTCCACACCTCTCCATCAACATTTCTAGTAGTCATTCATGACCCCTCTACTCCACATGTGAGTCTGGTCAGCAAGCTATCGTCAACCTGCATCATCAATGAATCATGTCATAAATATATCCATAATTGTATCATCTAATCAGATGCACTAATATCACATATAAAACAATCAAACCCCAATAGTTCACTCCCCGACTCGATCCGGAGTCCAAGGGGTTCCATCGATGCCTCTGCATCCTCGAGGTCCAAAATCCTACACACTCAGTAAAACCAAGTCAATAGAACTTGTCTATGTCAATGCAACAAAAGAACTTGTCATCAACCCATAATGCCTCATAATCAAAATCAAATTCTTAATAGTATAATAATCCAGATCACTTGCGAGCAAGTGTCCTCAAAGAATAAGTTCGCTGAATGTGCGCAAGAGCGGGATGTTACACACTTTACTGCACCACCTTATACCGAAGTACAAATTTTTATTCTAATAGACATTGATCCTCTCAAAATGCATATCACAACTTATGGAATCAATCCCATGTTAATCACATATTGTTTTCCAGAATGCCAGCTCCTATCTGGTTCCTACATTGCCCACTTTAGATGTGTTGATTCCTACACTGCTCGCCTTAGATTTGAAATATCTCTATCATTCTCCTCAAAACACACAACTTCCTCTAATTTTTGAAGAATAAGGTCATACGTCCTTATGAAGCCTCCAATTTATGAAGAATAAGGTCTTTCATCCTTATATAGTACAAAAAACTCATTGGTTGTTCCAAACCACCTAAAATTTCTGCAAATTATATATGCGTGTGTGGTCGACCCCGCTCTACAAAATACCGCTGCAGCAATAGGGAGACCCGCAGAATGATCTGTAGCAGCAAGGAGACCCCGAATGATTCATTTGGTAAGGAAAAGAGCATCGTTCATTCTAGTTGGTGAGGATGAGAGCACAAAATACCAACTAATCCAGTTGCAGGTGTGTGATTTTACTTTGTTGAAACTTATACAACTCAATGTACACCTTCTTTGATGAACTTACTATTAATAAACATATCAATTGCTTCTTTAAAGTTGAGAAGATGGTAGGAAATATGATTTAAGTATATTATAGCAATGATCTGGGATCTATGTCATCTTGGAATACAATCGTTTTCCCCTATAATGGCATGTTAATATTTTGTTTGATTCATATAATACATAATCTCTCTTATATATTCAAAGCAATGTGATGGTTGCAAGAAAAATGCATGAGGAAACATATCAGTTTTTGCCGTGGACATATATGTAATACTATCTTTTTAAATATGAATAAAAAATATTTGGTTAAGATAAACAATGGGTGAAGCTTTCTAGCCATCTACATATATGTGTGTGTGTGTGTGTGTATCATTATCTGTTTATCAATAGAAAATACTTTGTTAAAATAAATGATGAACAATAGAGAGGGTGATGACTTCCCTGACTATGCTACTTATAGTAGAAATAACAGAGATACCTAAATCTCCAACCGTTCCCAGCTGACACACCATTCTCTCATAGTAACCACAACCACTAGCATGCCAATATTGTCAAATCCCATAGAAGCAACCAACATGATTCACCTTTAACAACACTCTCAGACCTTAAAAAAAAGTAGTAACGAGAACTCTTGCAGAAAACAAATATCATAGATTGAGAATAAATAAATAAATAAAAGCAACAAAGGGATTCTAGACTCGACCTATTGACATAATGCCTTGTCAAAACCTTTCCAGATCAGATTATCCCTAGCGAACTTTAGAAGGGAATTCGATAGTGCGAAACCTATAGGGACACCTGAGATCTGAGCAACCCATACAAGACTACCAAACTAGCTAGCTCGATAGACAGTGAAGAAAAGAAGGCATGCCATACTGGCATAAACAAGACTTACAGAGATAAATTTCAAGAAGAGAACACACAAACATATAAAAGACTTACACTTACATAGATAGTTAGGGAAGAGAACACGTACATCCATGCAAATGAAATATGTTCATTGAATCCAATGAGGATTATAGATGAACAATCTCATAGAAAACCTAATGCTGAAGTCTCCAACAGAAAGAATGAGCCACATCTATTTTAGCATGATCAATCGATTTCTCTCGCATTAGCACCAACCAAGTCTACCCCAAACACAATAACTTTTTATAATCCTTGGTATACTAAGCATAATTAATTATAAGAGATCAAATGCCTTTTCTTTTACAATTACACAATTTCATGGTGCAATGGTTTTCATATACTTTTATGGTGTAAATGTTCCATGGCATTCAATGAAAAGTTACAAGTCTAGTTTAGTGAAAATTAAAGATCAAGATTAAGCAATCCTATATTTTCATGGTGTAATTTTTTTATGGTATCACACAAAAAGTTATAAATTTAGTTAATTCAAGTCTTTTTGTCCCATGTTCACCAAATTTTAAGTCAAACTAAATCATGGTAGTCAGGGAAAATATGAAATGATGAGATTCTAAATCAAACTAAATAAGAGTCATATCACTCTATAACAAATTCAAATGTTAATAGTTTTCCTATATATTAAAAATATAATTGGTATGACTCAATTTCGAGCAAACATATGTACAGTAAATCCATAATCTTAAATTGTAATATTTATAAATAACTTGAACATGATCTGTATAAATAGCCCCATTAACAAATGATTTTATATATTCAAAACAAATCCTAGGATTATATTTTTATATGAATAATGTGAATGTGATCCGTATACACGACCCTTATAATTTTTTTGATATCTTGCACTAGCCACCATAAATTCAAAAACCATTAGAGAAAAGAGTTAAAGTAATGAAGAAGAATTGGAAGGCTGCATATTCCATTGAAATGTGTAAATAAGAGATTCAATACGACATGACACAGTTGAGTCTAGATTGAGGAAATAAAAGAGTATTATTATGTTTCCTTATTAATTAGGTTAAGGGTCAGTTGTTCTTATGTTGACAACACCTCGTGAAGCTGAGTTTCTAATTAAGTATGTTTTTCTCTATTTGTTAAGTAATATTACAAATGATTCCTCCAACTCAACTATCCCCACATCTAACAAAGGAATCATCCAAATCAACTATCCCCACTTCGGAAAATCTAACTTGATTTTACCCAATAACATACCTCCATCCTCAATGGATGGAACCTCTAAGCCAAATAAGTCAACCCAGGTGTCAGGGTGTGGATTGGAAAAGATTAAGAGGTTGAAAAGGTCAGTAGGGTTTTTTTTCGTTTCTTACATGCCTTTATGACCTTATGGATTTTATTTCTAGGATTTTAAATCTACAGTCTTAAGGGTGAAAGGGTCAATCTCTGAGTGGATATACCTCATAAACAATACTACAGCTCCATAATAAAATGTAGGTTGAACAAAAGGTAAAGTGTGAATTATTTTATCAATTGTGTTCCGCATTAGTAAACTCCGTGCACACATACAACAAAAATATGCAGAAAATAGTGTGTCGGTCTCGTTTTAGTTAAGACAAACATATGTAAATATTTAACTTGTGGTTTTATCTTCAAAATTGTAAAAATTATATTCAAACTTGTGTTCCACATTAATAAACTCCGCACATGCATACAACAAAACTCTGCAAAAAATAGTGTGTCAGTCTCGTTTTAGTTAAGATAAACATATATAAATATTTAACTTGTAATTTTATCTTCAAAATCGTAAAAAATATCTTCAAACTTGTGTTCCACATTAATAAAGTCTACGCATGCATACACCAAAAATCTGCAGAAAATAGTGTGTTAGTCTTGTTTTAGTGAAGAAAAACATATGTAATTATTTTTAAACTTGCCATTTTATCTCAAACTAATCAAATGATAGGGACATCAGCATTGCAGTGGCACTTATTTTACTATGTTGTTTTTTCAATATAACACATTTTATCACATGGATTCTTACTTTCATTATTGTAATATTTCATCATTCCGGTTAGTAAGTACTCTGATAAGTCAATAATGTACACATACTCTAGTTTACATAATATATTTCCATTATTTTATTTCTTTACTTGTATTTGTATACTCACTTAAGAAAGTTAAAATTCCTTCGTTATTTGCAACATTCATGCTTTAATATACCTTTTTTACCCTTTCAATTTATTTCATTTAGATCGTGATGGTGTATGATACATCTTTCTTGTGGATATCATTGTATAAGTTAGGATGTTATCCATAACTCACATAGATTGTGGGTGTGTTGTTATGAGAAAAAATATGTTAGTTGGAATGGATCATACCTATCTTATAACTGAGTTGTTTATGCACTTGTTAGTAGCTTGTCATAAGGCAGAGGCTACCTACACTTTGGATGGTCCTATTTTTGAATCAATGAAAGGAAAAGAAGACAAGGCGATGAACTTGCATGCAAGCCCTCTTAGGACCGCCTGGCATAATATTGTCCTACCTTAGCTTCCTAGAGGGCCAAAAATGATGAAAAGAAATTCAAATGTATAAAATAAATTATTGACTTGATGAGAACCATAACCTTAAAATGAGAAATCTAACCCTAAAAATTCATATTTTGGGTCAAAAACACCAAAATTAACCCCTAAGTCAAAAAGTGGTGTCCACTAGAATCATCAATATTTTTAGGGTTAAAATTATAGTTGTTTGTGGAGTGGTAGGTGTAGGGAGGTGGGGGGGTGTTATTTTAAACTAAGGGGAATTGTGAAATTAAATATGTTTGGGGGATAGGCATATCCTGTAACACCTAGTTGAAGCTATGGCCATGTATGAAGGTTTTATTATCCTTAAGACAATGGGGATCGATGATCTTATTGCAATTGGGGAATATCTATAATAATTCACCAAATGAAAAATCACTTAACTTCAAAAGACTATTATTTCCATATTGATTATAAGAACTCAAGGTGTGGTGAAATATTTTAGTGCTATCAATTTTTTTCAGGTGCTCCAATCCCAAAATAGTGAGGCAAATGCTATGGAAAATAATGGTATCTTGTTAGATTATAAAATTTTGTCCAAAAATGGGGGGTCCCCCCACATTAAGCCTAGTATAGTCTATTGATAAGCATAAAGAGCTAGAAAATTAACACCGAATCCGAGTAGCAAATATTTGTGAGTAGGAACCTTGCACTTCCAATGAATTTTTATTTTTTTCTTCAATAGAACCCTATAGTTAAATTTGGATACATATTGTTTTACCGTAGTTCCAAAAGTTACCCATGAATGACATTTTGCTCCCAAAATTCATAGCCATGGTTGATTACGCATGATATAGAGCCTTGTCTTGAGATATCTAGTTACAATTTTAACTTGAAGAACTCCTTTTACTAGTAAATTTATTGTGGAGATGATCTATCGAGCCAAAGAACGAAGCAAAAAATTAGACAAGAAGACCATCATTCAACTTGGCTTCATTGATTTCCAAGGTGAACCATCTCCAAGTTTGAGAGAGATATGGGAATGAATGTTGACTACAGAGTTTGGATATGGAGATTCGTCAGAGCTGAGAGTTAATGAACAAACTTATGTATTTCTGGAACAAGCGAGCCAAGAACCAAAACTAGAGCCATAACCAAAGTTGAATCCAATAGCTAGAGCCACAAGATATATACACAACTAGAGTCAGAGATGTAGCCATAAGAAAGAGTCAGAGCCATGTTTTAGAGAATCAAATAGACGACACATTTATCTAGATTGGTTTCCTCTAATATTTTGGAGACCAAAAAGCCTCTCAATGTGGATGTGTGATCTGAAATAGATCCGAACAAGAAAATTGTTGTAAGACTTAGTACCGGAAATATAATTTTATGATTGATGAAGGTTAGATAAAATATGAAATCCAATGTAAATGTAAAAGTAAATAAGAAAAAAGAGAGAAAAACAAAGAAATAAATGAAAAAAGAAAAATCAAATAGGAGAGAAATGAGTGAGAAATGGGAAATGAATGGTCACGCCCTTTGGCCTTCCCATTACCCCAACCCTCCCTTTTTTTCCCTATACTTTCACTCTTAAATGGATTTTGTTGGCAAAGAGAGGAGGATGCATAGTGAGAGCAATAGGTTGCATTGTACTAGAGATTGCTGAAACAGACTAAGAAACCATGGAATGATGGTTTTCCCATTTGGGTTTCCAAGGTAAACACCAAGTTCTTTTGTTGTGAATATCTCTATTTTTTATGTTAACTTTTTTATTGTCTAGTATGTGTTTAAATGAAGTTGCTCTATATTTAAATTGTTGCATGTGTCGTTTAATGGGTTGAGAATTCTTCAACATCGATAGTTTTGAGGATTTTCTTCATAGTTGTTGTCTCCATGAGCAAGAGAATAATAAAAAAAGATACAAAACCTCCACCATTGGATTTCCAACCAGTCTCAAAGATGGATGGATTTCATTCCAGATTCATTGTAATAGTTTAGG
>SNQJ01S0169890.1:7282-20238 GCA_010110895.2 Picea sitchensis
CATAAAGGAAGTATGCTCGATAATAATTATGTGAGGAAATTTCAAGTAATCTACCTTGTGGAAGAGTCTAAGTAATAATAGTGTCATTGATTTCTAAGGATAAGGTAAGATAATGAAGCCCGACATAACCATCCATCGAAACCAAAGTGATTCTTAATCATCACCCGTCTCCTTGTGCTCACATTTCACATGATCAACAACGTGAAATGACGCAGGACCCCGCATGGTGCTGCGTCCCCCTCCTGCTCCCTCCCTGTTATCCTCCTCCTCTTCGACCACCTTATCCTCCTCCATGGCCCAGTCGACTCAAATTCCTGCATCTCTCCCTCCCCTTCCTGCGTCCCTTGCCAATATAATGGAGGAGGTGGACTGCTTATAGGACTCACTGAACAACAACCCAGGACCTTTAGCCAATTCCTCATATGTTTCACACCCAGGCTCTTTGGCCCCTCCCAACTCTCCGGCCACCCAGTCGCTTCAGGACCAGCTTCACGACACCCAATTTCAAATGTATGGTCCAAAAGCCAGTCAAAATTCGCGACAACAACCCCAAATCGAGTGAATTCCAACACTGACCTAGAATGTGAGTGGCAAACAGGCCTTGCACTGGTACAGAGCCTGGTATTCAACTTACATCGGGACATGGACGACCTATGGTTCTGCCTATAGAGCCTAGATGGAAAATCCTCTTGACTCCTACAGTTGTTATCCATGTTACAAGGTGCTCATCTCCAAGCACCAGAGGAATCCCAATCAACAACAGCCCAAGAAACAACAACCTCGACACTAGTGTTGCCACGGGAAAATTTGGGCCACGCAGACATAGACTGCAAGGACCAAAGGCTTCCATCATGCCCAGAGCACGTCCATAAGGAAGAGCACCTTCCATCAAAGATGGAGAACGCTATGCAACTAGACCGTATACCACTCCAGGAGGAGCCGCCTCCTCCCAGGGACATGACATTTCGCGCCTTTTGCATGGCCGCGTTGCTGCACTACAACCCATACTAGTGATCTCTATTGTTTTTGTCTGTTTTTTTTTCATGTGCATGTCGAACTTTCATGCATTTTGTCCATGGTTATTATAATTAGGCTATCTACACTTTCTACAGTTCTAGCACCCACCCTTATGGGCCATAATTTTGAACTCTTTTTGTATCAGTGACAATCTACACTTAAGTTATGAGGTGGTTTTCCTAGCTGAGTTGGTTTTCCCTCAGGGCAACTCAGTATTTACAGCTTGAAACCATGTAAATTCTCTGTACTCCTTCATTTTGATAGAATTTTATACAATCTTACTTGTAAAAAAAAAATATTGAATAAAATTTAAAAAATAGCTTATACTATTCATTAACTAAGACATGTTATAGAATTATATAAATTACTTTAAATCTCCATACAACATTATAATATTCTATAAATTGCTCTCTGTCATGTATATCACGGAATTGTTTGCTGCAAAATGTATATGAACGAAGTCTTTCATGCAAAATGTATATCATGTAACACACTGGATATGAAAAGTGTGAACCTGGAACTTCGCCAACCCACAACTGCGTAATTGTTCAGTACAAAATGTATGAAGTTTTATAGCATTATACAAATTAGTATAAATCTTCATACAATGTTATAATCTTCTATAAATTACTGTCTCATGTATATGGTGGAATTGTTGGGTGCAAAATTCCTATTGTATGCTAATTTTGTGGTCTTCAACGACGTTGATGTTTTAAATGTTCATGTAATTTCCAGAGATATGTAACATACATTATTTATTTTATAATAACTTTGTATAGTTTGCAAGTCCGCTTGTCAGTTTGTATAGGGTAGGGAACAACAGAGGCCCATTTTTTAAACCGACAGCCCGAGAACCTGCAATCCAAAAACTGGCTAAGTATGGAATGATCGCTCCATCCATGCTTTGTAAAACATGTGCAAAGAAAACCAATTCGGCAATGATATATATTTTTTGTCCAAGAAAAGCCTTACTTTTAAAGAAAAATAGTTCGACAATGCTAATTTTTTGGTGTTTTTCTCCACGAACCTATGTAACAGACCTTACTACTATTCTATTGTATAATTGACATTATTAATTTCTGATAAATTTCTATTGTCCGCCACTCCGCCTGTCATTTTGTATATCGTGAAACTGTCAGTCCTATTTGTAGGCCACGGAACATAAGAGGCCCAACTTTGAACCAGCCACCCCGACAACCCGCGATACAAAAACTGTCTAAGTATGCAATCAGGGCTCTGTGGATGCTCTATAAAATCTCATCCCCATACTTTATAAAAGTACAAATTTCATATGTATAAATATAAATATATGCTTTATACAAGTACATATTTCATATGTATAAAAGTACATATTTCATATGTATAAAACTATATATTTACTTTACTATGTTCTGCATGCAAACCACATATACTTCAACTTTCTACCCACGTGTCTCTACTACCTCACATTTAATCCCATCCCAACCTAGCAGGGACTCTGCTGCCATGCAACACTTGTTTATTTTAATAACGCCTCTTATTTTTCTTTTGCACATTCAACAAACATTTTAAAACGACATTGTTTTTTCATATCTATGTTTTCCCATAGCATATTTGCACAAAATACATTATGCGCTCCACACACGTGAGAAATGCGAGAATGCCCAATGTGTCGTTTGTCCTTTACTATGAGATTGCACGAGCAAATAACGCTCTAAATCATAGCGCTTATCTATTTGTCAACACTGAAATAATTTATTTGTCATTAGGTGACTCTCCAGCCGCCTTCATTGTCATCATTTTCAATTTCTACCCACCTTAAGCATGGCCATATACCAGCCTTGGGATTTTGAAGAAGACTAGAATGCCAAAATAATTCTCTACTTGCCTTCATTCTCATCATTTTGGATTTCTACCCACCTTCCCTATGACTCTTCTTTTAAGGCATGGCCATGTACTAGTTTTGGGTTATAGAGAAAGACATGTCAAAATAGTGCTCCACTTGCTTTTCTTCTTATCATTTTGGACTTTTACCCACTTTCCCTACTACTATTATTCTATATTCTGCGGAATGGTAAGGAAAATTTTAAGGATTCATACTAATCTTAAAGTGTAGAAATCTTGGCAAATCTATTTATTTCTTAAAATGCCAACCATAACATGCCTCTTGATATTCTTTCTAAAATATTTGAATTTCTAAGGGTTTTATATAGTTTCTAGAAAATTTTGGCCACTTTTAAAGTAAAATACTTGTATCCTAGTTTGCATAAGATCTTAAAAATAAGTAAAGCATATATTTGTCCTTCATTTGTTTGAATATGAAAACCAAAACATCTACAAGATTTTTGAGTGCTTCCTTCCATTCATTTACAACCTCCTTGGAGGCTTTGTCTTTGCATTGGTGTTTTTCATAGACAATGATGCAAGGACCCTATCAATATCATAGAAACCATGAAACTCAACATCACAAAAATATGTTAATATGGTGTGCTTGTGAAATGATCTCGAAATCCAACATAACTTGTACAACCCTGAACATGATTTAGAATAACACTTGGAAAAATGGCAATATGAACAAAGACATTGTGAATGGTTATTTGGATTGTGGTGCAGACCCCCAACCCTCGAGCTGAGATCCGCTCAAGATATTTTCCAAACCTCCACAAGAGTCAGAAGGGAATCTTTTTCTTTGACCATGCAAGAGATCGGGTCTCGCGAGTTCACGACTTTTAACACAATGCCACAACTCTCAGCAATAGCCGAGATGCGAAACTGCGAATAGGAGTAAGGTATAAGAACTTCTCCCTTATGGAGAATTTTGGAATACATAGCTGATTGCATTTGAACAATAATCCATCCTAGATCATATACTCGGTCCATTGGCTTCTTTCCCTGAGAATTGGATTCTTAGACGCCTCATATGATTCTCTAAAATCTGGATCATCCCTGTACATTTCTTTGAGGTTATCAAAACCCAATGTCTTGACTCTGAATTCTTGCCATAGAAAATATTTCCTACTCAAAGTGTTAGCCACTTTGTTAGCAGTTCCAGAAATATGTTTAATCACAAAAGAAAAATTATGCATGAACTCAACCCTTTTAGCATGTTTTTGGTTCAACTTCTCTTTTCGAGTCATGAATTGAAAAGCATGATTATCGTTGTACAAAACAAACTATTTGGGAACCAAATAGTGCCTCCATTTCTTCAGCACTTGTATAAATGTGTAGAATTCTTTTTCATACGTGGAGTACTTGATCTTTGATTCATTCATTTTTTCACTGAAATACACTATCGGCCTGTTGTTTTGGCTCAAGACCACTCCAATGGAAAATCCACTTGCGTCACACCTTACCTAAAATGTTTTGCTGAAATCTGGAAAAGCCAAAATTGGTTGCTCAGTGATCTTCTTCTTCAGCAGGTTGAAGCTCTTCTCCGCTTTGTCTGTCCAGTGAAATGATTTATGCCGTTTCTTCATCATATCCATCATCAGTGCACTAATTCCACTGAAGTTTCAGATAAATGTTTTGTAGAAGCTAGCCAACCCATGGGAGATTCAAACTTAGAACATGCTCTTCGGCGATGGCAAATCCTTAATCACCTTTATCTTCTCTAGATCCATTTTCAATTCATTTGCAAAGATAACAAAACCCAAATAAATGAGTTTTTTCCTCATAAATGATGATTTCTTCATATTGATCAGCAATTTGTCTTGCTGCAATATCCTCATCACGACAGCTAAATGCTTCAAGTGTTATTCTTTAGTTTTACTAAAGATCTGTATATCGTCTAGATATATGATTACAAAATTACCAATGAAATCTTTTAAGACTTCATTCATCAACCTCATAAAAGTACTGGGCACATTCCTCAAGCCAAATGGCATGACAAGCCATTCATACAGTCCTTCATTTGTCTTGAATGATGTCTTGCATTCGTCACCTTCCCTCATTCTTATCTGATGATATTTGCTTTTCAAATCAATTTTTGAAAAAAACTTTGCTCCACTCAAGCAATCCATCAAGTCATCCATCCTGGGTAAAGGAAATCTATACTTGATGGTGATTTTATTTATGGTCCTCGAGTCTGTACACATTCTCCAGCCACCATCTTTCTTTGGACTTAGCACTGTAGGTACAACGCATGGACTCAAGCTTTCTCTAACTAATTCTTTGTCCATCAAATACTGGACTTGTCTTTTAACCTCTTCATTCTCCTGTGGCGTCAATCTATATGCCTCTTTGTTTGGTAGACTCACCCCTGACATAAGATCTATATGATGACTTATGCTCTTGATGGGCGACAATGAACAAGGTAATTCGTCCACCACAATGTCAACGAACTCCTCTAGAAATTCCTGAATTTTCTCCAGTAAATAATCTATCTTAGTACTGGTCAAGACAACTCTAGGTTTACTTACCACATCAAACTACATTTCTTCATCTTTCTTGACTTTATCAAGAAGCTCCTTCCCACTCAAGAGAAGTATAGTATTTCAAATCTTTTTTTTCACCTCCTTATCCTTAATTGGCAGAAACATATGTGTTCTACAATGTTTTTCCAGAGTGTATGTGTTCTTTCTCCCATCATGCACCACATTTCTATCATATTGCCATGGTCTTCCCAACAATAGATGACAGACATCCATGGGAATAAAATCACATAAAAATTCATCCTTATATCCACCTATCTTAAAATCAACTAAACATTGTTTAGTGACAGTTACCTGATGCCCTTTTTGTAGCCATGCGACTTTGTATGGGCTCGGATGTGTAATAGTCTCCAATTCCAGCTTCTCCACCATTTATGTGGATACTATATTATCTGTGCTTCCACTTTCCACTATTACCTTGCATACCCTGTCCTTGGTCTTGAAAGTAGTTTTAAACAAATTGTCCCTTTGGACTGGGTTCTCTGGCTCCTTCTCTGGCTTCAAGAGAACTTTCCTCATCACTAAGGATCTTCCACCCTTAGCATCTTCTTCCTCAACATTCTATCCTTGAGCTTCGACAATGTGATTTTCACCATATTTATTCCTATATGGACACTTATAGGATTTATGTCTGATTTTTCCATAGACAAAGCATTTCACTTCGCCTCCTCTGTTCCTCTTCCTCTAGCTCGAGGAAAAGTGTTTCAGTTAGCATATTGTCTCCCCTGCGAGATTCCTCCTCTCTTAGATTGAGTTTGAGGTTTATTTCCCTCATCTTTAGACTTCTGCGTTATGTCTTGGGCAATTTCCTTACCTATGCTTTGACTTTTGCCTTGGCCTCTTTGACCTTGCTTTCAGCTCAGCTTCTCCCCATCTTTTAGAGCCATATGATAAGCATTTTCTACGGTTCGAATGGTCATCATGCTCATCTCATCCTGAATTTCATATCGTAGACCATTCATATATCTGGTAAAATTCTCATCATCGCTCTCCCAATGGACTTCTCTAATGTTTATCCTATAGAACTCTTTAGTGTATTATTTCACTGTCATTAGCTTCTTCCTCAAATTTTGCATCCTCCGACACATATTGATTTGATAATCTCTAGGTATGAATTTTCCCTTCATTTTTGCGACCATTCTGTCCCATCTTTTGATTCTTTCTTTTCCTTTGCAACACCTGTCAGCCTATAGTTCATCCCACCACAGTGTTGCATGTCCCTTTAGTGTAGTGACTGCATGCTTAACTTTCTTATCCTCTTCGACATCCTCGTAGTCGAAGTATTTTTCCAAATCTCTAAACCAATTTAGCAGCTCCTCAAAGTCTAAGTTTCCTTCGTACATTGGAATGTCCATTTTTGCCTTGGCACCTATCCTTGCAATAGCCATGAATAAGTGTTCTTATGTAGCATCTTCGACTGCAATTTATTCTCCTTCATTTCCAGCTTCATTTTCACTTTCAGCTTCACTGATATCTCCAACGTCGACTATTCACCTTTGTGCTATCTACATGGCATCAAGCTTGGCACGTAATTCACGCATCTCTCTTTCCACTGTTGGATCAGGCATTGGCCTTTCTCTTCTTCTAGGCATCATGGCTATAAAATTCCTCTTTTCTCTCTACTACAGAAAGAAAAGAATTTATTTTGTGCTCTAATACCACAACTGGTGCAGACCCCTGACCCTCGGGCCGAGATCCGCTCAGGTTCTTTTCCAAACCTCCACAAGAGTCAGAAGGGACTATTTTTATTTGACCACACAAGAGATTGGGTCTCACGAGTTTGCGTATTTTAACACAATGCCACATCTCTCAGCAATAGCCGAGACATGAAACTGTGAATACGCGTAAGGTATAAGCACTTCTCCCTTAGCCCCCCGTTTGCAATATGACCACAACCAAGGCCTGGTGTGAGCACTTTCATGAATTGCGACTTTGTGATTTGGAGAGTCGTGGACTCTCGACTCCTCCAACGCCCTAAACATCGATAACTGAACTTGCGATATGGCAGATGGTGTATGGTCCCTTTCTGTTAGCTCCCTTTACACATGACCACTGGCTAGGCTAAGTATTAGCCCCTCTCGCAACTCGTGACTTCGCGAGTTTGAGGGTTGTAAACTGTTACTCTCCCCATGTGAACCTCCGAAGTGCGATAAGTCAACAGAGTGTTGAATCCTCCCAAGTGATGTGTGTAAATTCTAACCTTGTACAATATCTACTGCAAACTGATATATAGAAAAGAACAGAAAAGATACAATGGCAAATACAAACATTACATAGAGATTTTTCACCTGGAAACCCAAACCGGGAAAACCAACATATATTATATTCATACATTGTGTTACATTGTTTACAATACAATATACATATAGTGTAAATTCTAACCTTGTACAATATCTTGCAAAGCGATATTGGAAAACCGAGAAAAGATACAATGGCAAATACAAACATTACAGGGTACTACTGAAACCCAAGCGGAAAACCGGCATATATTATATATTCATTCATGCGTGTTACATTGTTTACAATACAATATACATATATAGGAGCGAGCAACATCTAAAACCCTAACCAAATGACACAGTTAGTCAACAAATATAATTCCTTAACCAAAAATGAAAAACCATCGGCAAAACCATGTGCGAAAAACCACCTAATATCATGTGGTCCGAAAATGTAATGACCCGGTATATGTCATTTCAGAAAACCGACAAAATATGCGACCAAAAAGATTTGCCCGAACCCGCGGGGCTCCGCCTTCGCGGCTCGGTATTTTCGGAACACTACTATTCGTGCAAAGGATATAACACATACTAACGCTATAGGGTCAGCGACATCCAAAACCCTAACCCAATGACCTGGATTATTCCCGAAACCCTAATTCGCCAACGAAATAGAAAACCATCGACGAAAAACATGTGCCGAAAAAACCACTAAATATCATGTGGTCCGGGAAATATATTGTCACGTTAATGTGGTCACGGAAATATGTCGTCCGTGGGGCGCTGAACCCCGTGGGGGCTCGCCCCCTCTATTCCATGTGTGCTTTCGGTCGCGAGGCCTTTCGGACACTACTATATGCAAGATATAACACATACCCAACATTCTCCCCACTTGTTGTTTTCTTTTCACACAGAGGGTTCTGTGAGGGTTATAGTCAACAATGCCCATGGATCCTCTACGCAAAGAGAACTTCTCGATTAACTCCCGCAGATATTTTGTTAATGAGTCTGCAGAATTCTTCAAAGTGTCCACCTTCATCGGTGATACTTTCTTTTCTTCAATCGTAATGCTCCTGAAGTGATATTGAACATCAATGTGCTTTGTCTTTGAATGATAGCGGGGTTCTCCCAAAGAAATTACTCGACTATCACCTCTATCCTTCTGACTGTAGCGCAATGCCTAAACACAATATTTGTAACCATCTTTGCTTCCTTACTTGCATGGTGGCTACCATGTATTCAAATTCTATAGTTGAAAGTTTTCTGACACATCTTTTGCTCATCAACTTATTGCTCCTCCAAACCGATTAAACCTGGCATGAGGACTCTGATCCAAATTTCGGCCGGTTTGCATCCACAAAATAATAATATATCAACCACTATGTCCAATCTCTGCCTTCCTTGGTAGCACAATACATAGCTAGGAGTGCCATAGGCACACGAAAACTCTTTCTGCATTGTCAATGCTCTCCTTCTGGTTTTGACATATGCACGCTCAAAACTCCCCTTTGCATGTGCAATGTCGATCTAGTACAGACCATTGCATGTCAGCGCCAACACGCATATGGAACATGATACATGTGCTCACACTGTCTTATCGTAATGATGTGAGTTGGCGATCATGAATAACTTTACACCAGCAGGGTCGCGGAACCTTAACGGTTTACGACTCGCATATTAGAAACCTCTGCAATATTGTCTCGACATATTTTCCTATGATTTAACTAGAGTTTCCTCCTTTTTCGATCTCTTTTTAATTTCATGCCCAAAATGATGGCTTCAAAGATCCTTCATCTTCCAGTGCAGAAGGACAGTTTTCATCTGGATATCTCCTTGTTGTCTTTCTCTCGACAACATGTCATCCCTTACAAGACCAAATAAATCAAATGATCGCAAATTAATTTAGAATACACCACAGTGATCCTCTTTGCTTGCTTCTTGTGAAGCCAAGTCCTAGCATAGTGATCAAATTTTGATAGCATCCCTTGGTAGATTTTTTTAAACCATACATTGACTTTTTTCAACTTGCATACCGACTCCTTCTTTCCTTTCACATAACATACGGTTGCTTCATAAGATTTCTTCTTCTAGATCCCCATCGAAGAATATTTGTTTTCACATCCATGTTCTATTTCAAAATCAAATGCAGTAGCAATAGTCTTTAAAGTCTTATAGAGGTTAACGGCAGCAGAAGAAAAATCTCACCAAAATCTAATTCCCTCAACTTTGGGAATAACCCTTTGCTAATAATGAACTTTGTATTTCTCCACTTTTTCCTTTTTCATTAGGCTTCTTTTTAAATGCCATTTTGCTACCTAGCAGTTTCTTCGGTTAGGCTCCTGTTAAGTCCCAAGCCCTCATTTCTTGTCCCAGATGTCATTTCTTCTTCCATGGCCCTTTTCAAGATTTTCCATCCTCTGAATCCTTTGCCTCCCTGACAGTTCACAGGCTCATCATCAATAATGAACAAAAATTTGAGCGAAAATTAGATGGACTATGCTTCGGTAGCCTTCTTTCTCTATCCGATCTCTTCAATACTTTGGATGTGAGAACTGTCTCCCAGTTAATGTTCTTCCGTAGAGTCTTCTTCATCATCCTTTAAATCAAACTCTATCTTCTGGTTCTTCCTTACTTGGTAGGACTTCATAATTTAATAACATCCTTCATTTCTCTAAATACACATCTCAGCTATACACTACCTTATCTTATAACCATTAGTTTCTGGGTTCCAAATATCATAACCTTTGAGACCATATTTATATCCAATAAAGACACACTTTTCAGCCTTCTTATCTGTAGCTTACTCCTATTTTCCTTTGGAACAGCAGACATGCATCCACCGATCAAATACCTTAAGATGTGTGAGAAGGTTCCTTACCGATCCATTCCATAACTCTTATGGAGTCTTGTCACCCACCGCTAATGAGGGTGATCTATTTACAAAATAACATACAATACCCATTGCCTATACCCAAAATTCATGTCCTAATCCAACACCACTAAGCATCCACCTTGATTTTTCCATCAACATCTGTTCATCCTTTGCGCGCTCCGTTACGTTGAGGTGTGTAATAGATAAGTCGCTACGCCTTGCTATACTTCACTTATTACAGAATTCTTCAATTCATTCTCGTAGAACTCTCGCTTCATTTCTTGTCCTCAACACCTTAATTAGTTTCTATGTTTGATTCTAACAGAGCCTTAACTCTTTAAATCTATCAAGACTTTGGAATTTCTTCGAATATATATTCAAGTTTTCCTCGAGAAGTCATCTATAAATGAACATAGTACATGGAATTTTCCAATGATGGGACGTATGGGTCAAAACATCCTTTATGAACAAACGTAAAATTCCTCCCGCCTCGTTGCACCAGAGTGTAATCTTACCTGATTCTGCTTCCATATAGACAATGTTCACCGAGAAATCAAAATCCAAAGAGCAATTGACCATACCTTCAACATTACCTTTACGGTAGTAGTCAAAGACCCTTCTCTCCAATATACGATCTTTCATGCACCACAACATAACCTTTCTCCAGTGTAGGAGTTCTTTCTTCTTCAACTTCAATATTAGGAACAATGGAGCTATTACCCATCACTAATAGTACTTCCTAGAAGCTTTATCACGAGTTCCAAACCGAACTCCCTCATCAACACCATTGCTCCTCGAACCATCCTACAAGTTCCTTTTCAAAAAAATTTTACCCCAACATCTTCCATTTCTTCACGGAAATCAAATTCCTAGCCATACTTGGGATGTGTAGACCTGACGATTCTAATCCTTCCATCTATGAGTCTCAACTTTACCCTTCCTTTTCCTATGATTAAGGTTGTGAATCATTACCTAATAAAACATTACCTCTATCATACTTTTCATATTCAGAACCACTCCCTATGGGGAGTCATATGAAAATTACTTTGAGGATCAATAAACCATGCCTCACTTGATCTGCATGTGGTAGCGGAAAAGAAGCCAAGTACATCCTTCTTCTTCAGCCAGGTCTTTTTACGTAGGAATAAGATTCTGGATCCCTTCTTTCTCAACTTTGGATCTACTTCTTGTGAGTGCCTTCTTCACCTCCAACATACCCTTCAAACTTTCCAGGAATTTAGATTTACCCTTAGACTTATATCTTCCACTTGAGAAATTATATTTATTTCAACTCTGGGAGCGTCCTCTTGCAAATATGTCATTCGTGCTATGTCCTTCCATATTCTTTAGTCTCATCTCCTTCCGACAACAAAGAATGAGACCACTTCTTTAAAACTAAAGAAATTGTATTACTACATGGCTACAACGGTTATCCAGTGCGGTAAGAATAAAGCCCGATACATTTATCTTCATCAATTTTAATATCAACATATATGTTGACACCACTTTGATGATAGGCGTTCGATATACGCCACAGTCTCATCTCTCATCCTCAAGGTTCTAGCTTCTTTCTTAGGAATAGTTTATTTACAGGGACTTAGGCGTACAACTGCTAACTTTTCCCATAAATCCTTAGTTGTAGCTTCCTTTGACACATTGATAATATTGAATCGAAGAGACACCTTGATCCGGTGTGCTCTTTTTCCTTTCGATCCATCTTTTTTCAGTCATCTACAAAAGTTCTTTGTAGGTCGCGATTACGGATCTTTCGCGATCCGATGATCTCTATCACCGAAGATCTTCCATCTTGAGCTTCAAAGCTCAAATCTTTCCCATTAAACTTCAGATCTCCATCTTTGGATTGCTTGCCATTTCTTTTCACACGAAAAACATACGCTTGAGATCTCCCAACGTAACAAAGGCTTATCACGGTCCATGCCAATATGACGACAAAGTCCCCACGGAAACCAATGGCTACGTACCAAATGTAAATTCACAACCTTATTGCAATATCTCGCAAACTAATATTGGAAAAGTAGAAAAAATGCAATGGAAAATACAAACATTACACATAGATTTAGATACAATGGAAAATACAAACATTACACATAGATTTTTCACCTGGAAACCCAAACCGGGAAAACCAACATATATTATATTCATACATTGTGCTACATTGTTTACAATAAAATATACATATAGGAGCCAGCGGCATCCAAAACCCTAACCCAATGAACTAGATTAGTCCAAAACCTTAATTCCTTAACCGAAAATATAAAACCATCGACAAAAAACCATGTGTCGAAAAAACCACCTAAATATCATGTGGTCCCAGAAATATGTCATCCTGGTAATATGTCATCCTGGAAATATGTCGTCCCAAAAAAAAAAAATCGGGGGCGCTACCCTCGAACCCCTGCGCAGGGGGCTTCGCCCCCC
>SNQJ01S0169892.1:1059-20656 GCA_010110895.2 Picea sitchensis
GTTGATGCATGGTTCAGATTTATTGGTACAGGTTTACAGTGGTATATATCATAGTGATAGTGTGACAGTGGTTCCATCATTCTACTTCTACTTCAGGGTGGCAGGATGGGGCAAGGACAAGTGGTTGTAGCCACCTTCCAGTTGTAGCCAGAGAACATAGGGGGTTGTAGCCTCCTTTTGGTTATATCCAGAGAATAGGGGAGTTGGAGATTCCTTCAGGTTGTATCCTGAGAAACTAGGGGGTTGGAGCCTCCTTCCAGTTGCAGCTGGAAAACAAAGGAAGTTGGTGCTTCCAATGAATTTAATTCTTCAAGACATATAAGATAAAGCATTGCGTGGTTTTCTCCCACTTTGGGTTTCCACATAAAACACTGGTGTACTATGTATGTGTATGATTGTTCATTTTTTCATTGCTTATTTACTCTGCAGTTATTGGATAATAATGATACATTGATATAACACTTGGATTATATGGTTAAAAAGGATTAAATTGCTCTATTACTGATTCACCCCCCCTCTCAGTAATCCAACAATTTTATATTACAAAAGGATGGTTATTTGGTTGGGGGATGGGCTATAGTAGGTGAATTGGTTGGAAAACCTCCAATAGCCCGTAAATTCCACCAAATTCCTTACAACTTTTTAATTTTTGTAACTTTTGGAGGTACAGGCGGGTTGTGTATTGTGCAGCATGAATATGTATGTGAGTTGTCTAGCATGCAGCAAGCGTATGTATGTGTGTTGTAGTGGTGCAAGGCGCATACATGCTCTAAAAATCGGTTTTTTAAGTAGATCTCCTCAGCAGTGATCTGGAAAATTATGCAAGTAAGAGGGCCAATGCCATGTATACATGAGTAGGGAATTTTAGGGCTATAATAGTTGTTGCATATAAATCTCTTCCTCCAAATCCCCATGGAGAAAAGTTGTTTTAACATCTAATTGTTCAATATGCAAATCCTCTACTGCAACAAGACTTAAAATAGTCCTAATTGAAGTCATCTTAACAAAAAAAAGAAAATATTTCATCAAAATCTATACCTTTCTTTTGTGAAAACCCCTTTACAACAAATCTAGCCTTGTACTATTTTTTTCCTCCATCTTCTTCTTTCAACTTGTAAACCCATTTATTTTGCAATGTTCTTTTTCCTATGGGAAACTGAGCCAAGTCCCAAGTTTGGTTATTCCCCAAGAAGTCAATTTCCTCGTGCGTGCCTTGCTCCCACTTCTTTTTAGTGTCTACCTGCATTGTCTCTTCATAACATTTGGTTCACCATAATCAATCAACAATAAATAATACAATGAAGGAGAGTATTGGCCAAGGGGTCTACTTAACCTGGTAGATCTTCTAACAAAAATTGTAGGAGTTTGAGGTACCTGTTTCTCTTTTTGTTGTACATTTTGATTTTCTGGTACCTTTGGAATTTATTTTTCAGTGATCTTATCAAGCACTATGTATTCTAGTTTTTCTTTTTCTTGTTTCTTTCTCTGCAATTGATATTTGTACATGACCTTCTCATTGAATATGACATCTCTACTCCTAATGATTTTTTGATTTTCATAATCCCATAAGTGATAACCAAAATCATTAAAATCGTATCCAATAAAGGTATACTTCTTGGATTTTTCCTCAAGCTTTGTTTTATTTTCTTTATCAATATGGACAAATGCTTTACAAACAAAAGTATTCAAAAAATAATAGTTTACCTTTTTACTTGTCCATGCCTCCTATGAAATTCCACCATCCAAAGATCTTGAAGGTCCTTTTTTTATTAAGTAAACAATAGTATCTACAGTGTCTTCTCATAACTGTAATGGAAAATTAGCGTGCAATCTCATACTCCTTGCACGCTCCATGATTGTCTTGTTCATCCTTTCTGACAGACCATTTTCTTGTGGCGTTCCTGGAAATGTCTTCTCTCTACTAATCACATGGTATCAAAAGTAATCATCAAACTCCTTGTTGCAATATTCACCTCCATTGTTTGATCTAAGACACTTCAACCTTTTTCATGTCTCATTCTCAACCAAAGCTTTCCATTTCTTAAAAGTATCAAAAAACATCAGTTTTTTGTCGAATGCAATAAACCAAATTTTTTCTAGTTCTATCATCAATAAAAGTAACATAATAATGAGAGAAACCAAGAGATGATACCTGAGTTGGTCCCCATACATCTGTATGCAAAAGGTCTAACCTTTCACTATTCTTTTCTTTTCTAACTCTGAGAAATCTGACTCTCTTATGTTTTCCATAAACACAATGCTCACAGAAATCCAAATCAATTTGTTTAATGTCTGGAAACAAATTTCTTTTGTGAAGTATCTACATCCCCTTCTCACTCATGTGTCGAAGCCTATGATGCCACAGTGTTGTATCCACTCCTGTAGAAGCTAAAGAGATAGAAGAGTCTGTATTACCAGTACATAAATACAATGTACCTACCTTCTCTCATTTTTCTATCACTAGTGATCCTTTGGTGACATTCCACACCTTATCTCTAAATATGGATATACAACCTTCACTTTCCAACTACCATGTTGAAATCATATTTTTCCTTAGATCTGGAACATGTCTTACCTCTTTCAATAACCATTGGTTTCCATTCCTTTTCTTTATTTTTACCTTTCCCATTCCAACAATTTTGCATGGTGCATCATCGCCCAAATGAACCTGTCCAAAGTCACCTTGAACATAATCTAGAAAATGTTTCCTATGGGGTGTGGCATGAAATGAAGCCCCTGGATATACTACCCAAGTCTCAGAAATATTATCTACAAAAAGAATCAACGCATCTTGTAACACATCACCTGTCACATTTACTTCCTGATTTTTCTCCTATTGTCCATCTCTTTGTTTCTTTGGAGCTCTGCAGTCTTTCTTCAAATGTCATTTCTTCCCACAATTCCAACACTCTATCTTTCTTATTCTAGATTTGGATCTACCCTTCCTAGAATTCTTGTGATTCCCTAAGCCATTTCCTCTATCCTTTTGTCTTCCCCTATTCTCCATGTTTAACGCATTACTTGATGTCTCACTTGTGCTTTTCCATCGCATTTCCTCGCTAAGGATAACACCAACAACATCATAAAATTTTAAAGTGTTTGAACCAGAGACAAAGTTACTTACAGCCATGACCAATTCATTCCAAATTTCTGGCAATGAGCACAATATTAGAATATCCCTGACCTCATCATCAAAGTCCACTTTTACAGAACTTAGTTGATAAGTAACCGTATTAAATTCATTTAAATGATATGCAACAAACCCACCTTCTGACATCTTCATATTAAATAATCTCTTCATTAGAAATACCTTATTGGACACCAAGGGTTTTTCATATAGTTTATCCAATGCGTCCATCAACTCCTTCGTTGTATTTTCTTTCGAAATATTGAAAGCCACCATGTTGAGGAAAATGTATGGAACACCTTACTCAATCATTTTCAGACCTTGTCTGGCTAGGAAAAGATAGTTTGGAATGTCACTCGGGGTTTATAGCCTCAAAATATTCACTCAATGCGCAAGTATTAATTACAAGGATTAAGGCTGATTTTATGATTTGTAATTGTTGCAATGTAAAAATAAAATTTATACAAAGCTACAAGAATGTATATAGCTTTTAAAATAAATTAAACATAGAGACAAAAAGTGGGAAAAGGAACCAAGTCATGAAAACACATGTATAAGACATAACAATAATCTTATTTTATTTCATTCTAAGATACCAAGAGTATATTTCTCTTTACAAACCCCTCCAAGGGTATGGACCAAAGTCAGATTTATAGATCTTCGATGGGAACCATACAAAAATACTATGACAGTAAAATAAAACTAAAATTAATGATCTGGATCAGCTTGCCACAAAAGTGTTTCCATTTGACTCTGCAATATATCCTTGTAGCTTCCATGGATATTATTTAAGATGAATATTTAGCAAAATTTGAAACCATATCCAAAAACAAATAATATATCCACGTTATCCACAAAAATATCCAAAATAAACCTTGTTGTCCAAAATATGTTGAAAATTATTAAACATTGTCTTCATCACTGAAAATCATAAAAAAAACATTTAGAATCCATATTTGCTACTTTGAGAGGCATATTTCCTCTTCTCTCTATTGTCCCCAACTGAATTTTCTTGAGTGGCCCTTGGTTGGTTAGACCCTTTAGGTTGTATTTCGATGATCACATGAGATCATTCATCTTTGAGGTGGAGGTGTGAAGACACAGACTTAGAAGACCCTGTGGATGGAATGGAGGGGGAAACCGTTGCTTTTCCTTTGTCTTTCATAAGTTGCAGGATATCAGTTTTTAACCTTTTGCTAGCAGGATCAATTTGAACATTGGGATTAATTGGTGGTGGTAAAGGTAAGGACACAATGGGCCATCCAAGGTGGTGGGAGACAGGTTGGTGGAAAATTTCTTGCCAACCGTCATTAGCGGGGACTTCTGCCTACAAAGACACATGTGGAGGAACTGGAATGCCAGGAAAATTTTGAGGAGGATGAAAAGGAGGTTTGTCAGGTTGGGGATGGAAGATACCATGGCCAACCAAATTAAAAAATCCCAGCTTGAAACAATTGGTTCAACTATTTTGGATCAACATCGAAACAAAAAGAAAACCGAGTCCTTTTATGGCCTCCCTGCCAATTACTCTGCCTCTATTATTTCGGCCATTGTTGCCTCTACTGAAAAAACTCATCCTGCAGTAATAATTAACCAGTCATGAAATTCCTAATAACCCATACATGAGACTTTGCTTACATAAATCAAAATTTGGCTCTAGAATTTACTTACAAGACACATGAAATCCATCCATAACACATCATTTATTAATTGGCACATGAACATGGAATTGATAGGGTTAATGGGAAATATGGAGGGCTTGTATTTAGAAAAAAATGTTATCATGGAAGGGAAGGAATATACAAATATTGTTCAAACAATTAATAAAACAATCAACTGTGTATCTAAACATATCCATAACATCAGTCCTCAACCCTTGCCATATCAACTTCCCTTAATTTCCACACATATCACATATCACATATCACAGAACAGGTAATGAATAAGTGAAATTGGGATTGTGAAGGGGGTGTATTTAGACAAAAATGATATCATGGAGGGGGAACTCTTATGGATATTGTTCAAATGATATATCAAATATACCATCTGTCATGTAAAATTGCAATCAAAATATCTTATTGTTTAAGAATTTAAATTTTGAACCATACTCTGTTTCCAAAACAACAACCTAAAACTAGTGCTTGCTTCACAAAACTACTCACTTGCCTTAGAAACTGTATTACACAGTTACCAATTTAATATGGAGAAGATTTTGAAAAATAACAATATTTCATGTATAAAACCAAGATGAAAATGAACAGCATCATAATCGCCACAGGAAATACAACAATAGTCTTGAAGTGGAAAGGCTACAACCATAATATCAACATCAGTAAAGTTCTTAAAACCCACAGGGTCTCATGAAGTGCCCCAAAACAAATCTCTGTATATGAATATAATTCAATCGAACCACAGTTCACCAAACTTCCCCATCCTATTTCATTATGGTTCATATAGTTTATTTCCATACAGTGTTCCACATTAATACTCATAGAGTCGAGTTATGGAACGGGCGTATTAGCCACGAAGACCAATAATCTTAACATACAGGTGGGGTTTTCACAAAAACCCATAGGTAAGAGGTGGAGATAACCCATTCTCAAACAGGGAAGAAAACCCAAAACAAAGAACCAGAGGCAAGGCAGGCCTGGGAGTTTCCCCAACTATAATCTTTTTCATAGCAAAGTTGTGAACAGCTACACACAGTAAAAGCCACCCATGACTCTTCCAATGCCAATGGTCTCAAAACAACCAACAAAGGAAACCAAAATTTGCAAACAGCCAATACACAGACTGAATCCATCATAGCATCTTTGGAAATATATAGACCATGAGCAAACAAGAGCCAATTATTGAATTAAAGAGCAGAATGAATGTTCATGCATGGAAAAAGCAAGAAAACCCCATACCTTTGTAAAATATTGCTTAAAGAGAAATGACCAGGTTGTATACCTCCTCCACAACCAAGCAAAGTGGAGCAGCAGCAACCAACAGAGAAAAATGCAACAATAACTAGGGTGGCGGGCTTGAGGTTAGTTTGAGTGACGTTCATTTACCGCATGTCGCTTCTCCCTTCACATTTTCATTCATGGCTAGTACAAGAAGACCCACTATTCAACTCATCAACCATTAATATTCAAAATAACTTAATGCATGTCGATTATACCATAGTTTGTCAATATTCCAATTTTGCAAATGTGCCAATATCACACACCCACAACGCGGAATAAATAAATTTCACTTTTCTTAAGGGACAGAATCTCCATTCATGGTTCCTAATTTGGAAGATCAGGGAACCGGTCTGACCTCTTGGTCAAGGATCTCCAATTCTAAGGCCAAACAATTCTCTGAGACCTTGATGGTCTCGTTCTATAGTTAAACATAGAATCTTTCGGCTTCTTGGTGTAGGTTTAAGGGCACTTGCAACCTTCCCTTTCTCCCTACTGCAAAAGGTTAGAGTGTTGGGTGTTAGTTCCTTTTGTGTGATAGGCCCCCTCTTTATGTGACCTTGGTGATGACCACGTGATTTTGGGCACAGCCACAAGTGGTTTGGAGTCAAACTTCTTTTGGGCCCGCAATGATCTCACAACCTCCACGTGTCCTCTTGACGAAACCATGGTTTGAATTATGGTCCACCCTCAATATCTTAAACTCCTCGCAACTCATGTCCCCACAATGCTACGGGATCATTGGTCTCACGATCTTGATGATAATGGCTAAATCGATGATCATATATGTGCCTCTCATATCTACAGACCAAGTCAGCCTCCTCTGGATTAGCGATCGAGATCTCTTCGCAATTTTGGACTCTGGGAATTGGAAATATCAAACCCATCTTTCTTTCGTACTTCAATCCTTCAGGGTTGATGATCCACCAACACCTCTACTCAATCAACAGTCTTTCCTTCACTCTAGGTGGTTGACCCTTTCAACCCAGATCAAAGGTCCAACAGCCCTCTTCTCGATTGGCGGTCGAGATCTCCTCTGGGTCTCCGGACTTATGAGATCTCAAATCTCAAACCTCTTTTCCCAATGTATTTTACCCAGAGTCTAAGATCCACTAACGTGTTTCTTTCTCAAATCCAATGATTGAGGATTACTTCGGGACTTTACCCGGAGTGTATGGATCTATGCCACGTTCCTCTTAGATTTGGCAGCTACAAATCACTTCCGGAATTTACCTAGAGTTCACATATTCGTGCCATGTCTCCCTTAGATATCATTGTCCAAATGTTTCTTTGAGACTTCGGATCTTCACGCCTTGACAATCTCAATTCTCAAATTGAAAACCCACTTCATCTTTTCCCCATAGTTCGATATCTTTTGATGAGTGTCTCCTCATAGATAATGACTCACCGCTCTTCGGCTCTTCAGGCTTCAGGTGTTTCAACACTTCAACCTTCACCTTCCTCTAGATATTCTGACCTACTGACATGTACCCTCCTGGATTCAACGTTCCATATCTCCTCTCTTGAGAATCGGGATTTCGTGTTTCACTACTTTGGAGGTTGGCTCACCTCTATCTCCCCAATTCCCGATTTCCCAATATTCACCTACGTCAAATCAACGGTCAAGAAGGGTCCTGATAGATCCTTATATCTACGGTCCATATCACATCACAAATTTAGGTTTCGGGAGTTTATTCACACCAATGTGCGAATCACCTGATGTATGGATCCCCGATATCACCAATCTGACAGTCAAGGATGGTCCCGATAGATCCTTAGATATGCGGTCTAGATCATGTCACAACTTTGGGTTTTGAGAGTTTAGTCACACCAACATGTGAATCTCCCAATGTACGATCTTGCGAAGACTGAAGGGGTCAAGGTGTTAATGCATGCACCCTTTCTTCAAATATAACAATCGCGACAGACCCTGGGTCCTCCCAATCGGATCTCATTCGTTCATCTTCTAAATGAAAAAGGATATTCCCTTTCAATACTTGGACCTCACTATTCTTCCTGAGCTTCGTCAGTTATGAAGGATTTAAGAGCGTTGTGCTCTTTCTCCTAGGATTAACACTTAGAAGGGTATTCTACACTATTCTTGTGCTCCTTCATCAAGTCTAGAACTTCACTGGTTCTCGATCTTTTCTTTCCTCACAGAGAGCCAGTACATACATGCACTACCCCTCCTGAGCTTAACCAACTCTTTCCTCCAAGGGACTCAGAACGATTAGGAGGGTCGACATGCATACATGAAATTGTACCTAAGGCCGACGAACTCACAGTTCATGGCTCTGGCTTAAGTCACCACGGAACACAATAATTTATGAGTATAAAAACACATCCAATTCATACAAATTCCTACTTGCCTAATTACACAATCAAGCAGGAATAAAGGGGATACAGTATAATCATTAAGAAAATATATCCATCCCTGCAAAATACATAGGATATCCAACTTAATTCACAGTGCCACTTAAATACACAAGATATCTGAATACTTATCTATTACAGGTAGTATCCAACTAACTGACTGTGGGTGTTCATCCTTCTACCCTACCATAGGCTCAGAGGAATTCATTCTTCGAACTCTGTCCACCCTCATGCCAAGCTATGATATCACTAGGGAACTCTCATAGTTCTCAAGGGTTCTTTCTTTGTTCAACTTCTACTTGGGTTATGTTCTCTGCAACATTCAGATATTTCTCTTTGTTATGGCCTCGACGAGGTTTATCATATGCTCACTCAGCATCCAACTTGTGGCCTTCTCTTCCTTATCCCCTAGAGAGCTATGTGCATCTCCTTTTCGAGCTTGTGTTCCCATCTGGTATCCCTCTCCAGTTGTTTGTGTGTATCTATCTTACCTTCCTTATTTTGGAAGGTTTCTGACCCATCATGTTCCTTCTGTCAGAAGGAAGCTCAGGTATACAGGTCTCTAGGGTACTCTAGGCTGACATTCTGTTGCTAGACCATGCTCCCATTCATGGGGGTGGTTTCTAATTCAACCATTGGTCCTTTCTTCATTAACTAATTTCTCTCCTTGGGATCCGAAAAAGGTTTATCATCCTCATCAAGGGAAATTTGGGGTTATTTGATACAATGAACCCTCTCGTATAGTTTTTCACATTCTTCCTCTAGTGAAATCATGGCCAGTACTTTCAAGGCTTCACCCCCACAGTCAGTTATTGGCAACCCAAACAATAATACATTTACATTGTCCACATGCATTAGCATGCTAATACTATTTTATGATTAAGTTACAAACTAGGGGAAACAGGGTGTTATAATTCCCTCCCCCTTAAAGGAACATCGTCTTCGGCGTTCTTTCTCAAAACACCTGTCATGCCTTTCTCATTTAGTTGTTTCAGAAATCTTGGTCTTTCTCTCTCGATCAGGTCCTTTTTCAGACCCTTAATCTTTGTCACCACTTTCAATAATTCTTGGACAATCAATCATGTTAATCATAGTCTTATGTGAAAACATTGCATAAAAAAAAATTCTAGGAAATTGTCATAATCTTAGCTCAATAATTATCTGCGCAGTTTGTGGATTTGTATCCACATGGTTGTTTTATTATTCAAGCTCATTGTTTTTCCTTGACATGCCCATTGGGTGCATTATCCGAATGAATAGTTTACAATAACTATCAAGGTTTCATTTTCCTTGTGGTCACTCACCCTCCAGGCCCAGGCTCAGGCATCCCCTTCTCTGCTATATAGTCCCTCGGGTGATCCTTCTTTCCCTGCCAAGGTTTTCTCACACAGGAAGAACTACTCATCATGTGCATGATCCCAATATTTTACAAGAACTATCAATGTCTCATCTTCCTTTTGGTCACTCACCCTCCAGGCCCAGGCTCAGGCATCCCCTTCTATGTTATACAGTCCCTTAGGTGATCCATCTTGCCCTACCAAGGTTTTCTCTCACAAGAATAATTCCAGAGACTCTATCGAGTCATACAATTGAGGCGTCCCTCAGACTTTCTCTGTCAAGGCATCCCTTTGGCTTGTGTTACCTCAACATAATATATTATAGGTGATCATGGCTTACCACGGCTTACCACGGGGTTCTCATGCCTCAGCAGTAGCCATTTTTCATGCGTTTACATCTTGACAGCCTTCCGGCACAGCTAAAGTTAGGGACGAAGGTTAATCTCCTTCTCCCGAGTCAGTCTTTAATTCATGCATTCAGATTATATTCTTTCTCACCCGTATCACAGGCATATAAAAATTCACGAGACATCATCATAAAATTTAAATTCAAAATTTTATTGTAACTATGTGACCCACAAGTATCCAAATTCCACATTTTGTTTCCATATTTGTTTTGCATAGGAAACAGATTCATAATTATGGGACTTTCCTTCCCATAGCGGTTTGGCTCAGTAGGTAATTGGTATTCCTTTTGGGCTTACAACGTTGCCATATCCAAGACCCCTTTTCTCCCTGCACTTTTAACTTCAATCAGCCAAACAAATTGTTAGTTTTCCATGCACATATATTTTATTACACCTTTATAACGTCGTCACAAACAGTTTCATAGTTGTGCATACTAAAAATCAATTTCACTTTCTCAAAAATGGAAATACCATTCCTTGCAATTTGGCTCAGCAAGCAATCGGTATTCATTATGGGATTACAATACTACCATATCCAATACCCTTTTTCTCCCTGCAATTCATTATTTTCACAACCAAACAAATTGTTAGTATCTCATGCATCCATGTGTATATACATCTATATTCAAAACCATGCATACTAACAGTTCATATCATCTATATAAACATAAAAATGGAATCACATTCCTTTCCTATGCCCCATTTCACCATACTGCACCTTTCAAAATGTAATTCAACATTTCAAAGGATTTAACAAACGTGCTAGTATTCATGGCCACATTCATACCCAATGCACTCTTGCATTGATTTCAAGTTTTTCACACTTTGCGATAGGTTCTTAACCATGTTGTGTTGGAATTTAGCCAACCTCCTCACCACATAGCTTATTCATTTTCATTCTGGTGCAGACCCCCCCTTCTCACCAAGGGTTGCACGACCTCTCCGTCTAGTATCTTCTCAAGATTGAATTGAAATAGTCTTTGATTCCCTCTTGGAACCTCTAAGAAATACTCCACTGGTCTCTCTAAAAAAAATATTCTTCCCATGTGAACAAGTGCTAAGCACAATTCTCCTCCATGTGACCATGCCTTGTGACCACACACGTATCCGAAAAGGCACGTCGCTATTTCACGTATCGGCTATATGATAAAACCGACTCTTCGTCCTTCGAACTCCCAAGTTTCGAAATTATGACAAGGGCCTAGTGCATGCTAGCTCCTCCCTTATCCTCCATCCATATGACCCTTCACTATGACCTGGGTCAATCCTTCCAAGTGCGTTGGGATTTCATGTATCGGGGACTCCCAATGCAATTCACCTCCATTCTCTCAATCCTCTGATACCCAAAATTGTGAAATATTTGGATCAGATCAACGATCCACACTAGCTCTCCAGCCAACGGCTATGATCCAATTGCAATTTCATGTTTCATGAATCCTCACAACTCCACCTTTTGACCTTTCCACTCTGCGAGTCAACGAAATGATGATCTCTTTCCACGTGTCCCCTTTCAATGTATGGTCCCTATGATTTCGGGATTTTATGTTTCGAGGTTTCACGAATTTCACTCTGCTTCTTCCAAATCTTCTATTTTTGCAAAATCCTAATAATTCCTCATGACTAACCAGTGTGTTACTTCTCTGAGATCTAACAGCTTGAAATATTATGGCTCCTCCTGAATGGATCTTGAAATCGATCTGAGGATTGAGATTAGTTTCCTTACGATGAACGAATCACATTCATATCCTCTGCTGGGTTCTCGATTAACTTGATTCAATTAGGGTTTTCTTTCATGATCTTCATGATATCGATATGTAGTTGATCGAAGGGATTTCTATAATTTCTTAGTAAATTTTTTTGACCTTTTGAGTCAATAGAGATCATTTGGTTCAGATGCTCCTGCATCATACAATCAGTCTTCACTGCTAGAGGTTCACACCTCCATCATTCGGGTTCTCCTCCCTAAATCATACCCTACTTGGGTATCCAGGGCATACAACTTCCCTTTCGAAATTTCGTGCATAACAAGAGACAATAAAAATATTTCAGAAGGGATTCTCACCCAATCTTTGCATACTTGTTCTTGGCTGCTAGCACCCTCTTTCTAATTTTTACCTTATCAGCAGTGCTTATAGGGGGATTCTTACACTCCTATCAACAACCTTTCGAACGCAGCCTTCCCATGGTCATCCTCTGCTTGAGGTTTCCCATCATTGGTAACTATCTTCCTCCACAGTTCCAATTCCTTTTTTATACACAACATGCATCATTGGTTGGAATATCAATTAAAATGCATGTATAATCCATTCAAATCCACAAAACATCTTCAAAATTTCCTAGCATAACTTTATTCTCTTCATCACATTATCCTCAAAGGTTTTAATGAATGCAATACAGATAGTTCTCAATTTTTTCTGCAGTAATACAATCGTCATCACTATGGTGTCAAAACATTCACCTTTATTATTAAATCAGCTTTCTCATTTGAGAGGAAACATAACACATAGAAAGAAAGGAGTTAGGGGCTCTCTCCTTTTTCCCACTCCTTCCACACAGCATAGGGATCTCAACCCAGCTGATTTAATTCTAAGGTCTTACTTCCTTTGCTTGATTTGGCTTCAACCAAGCCTATTCGATCAAACATACTCATTTATCCCTTCTCTTTTCCCAGTTGTACTTGTTCTCACAGCTGCTCATCTAAGACCTACAAATCTATAAGCAATTCAAAGTTATTAGGGTGGATGAGTGTTCCTCCTTTTTCCTCTTCTTGGATTTTTCAATTTATTCCAGGTTGGGATCTCCCTTCTCTTTTCCTTGAGCAACCTTGGTTAGGCCTCACTCTAACCTTTTTGGATACAGCAGCATGCTTTAATAGAAATATTTTTGTTCATAGTGGGTCATGAACCTATGCATCCTTCACATTATCATTCAATTCTCGGAGTGGTTAACATTTAGTTGTTAGTCTTCCTCCTACACATTTTATTTTAAAATGTAATGCAGGATTCTTATACATATAGGCTTTGCAGCCCATTGCACAACCTTCTGCAATTATTAGGGTTGTGACTCTATTATTCTGAGAGAGTCCTTACACAGTTTCCTCACATGGAAATTCTTCATCATGAAACTTCCTCATTACATATCCATCACTATCTCCGATGGCCTCAACCTTGAATTAGCTTCAGCTTGTTAATAAGCATTCTTTAAGGAATATAGACATGCATTTCTGACATGCATTCCAAAATATGTATCCACACATATTCTAGTTTTTGTTAACTTACATCCATGATGTACTTAGCCATATTCATAATCCTAATCATGTATGTAGTTTTCATAGGTATGTTTCACAGCCCACATACATATTTACTTTTAATATCAGTCAACTCAGGATTGTTCACAATCCTTCTCATGTGATCCTCCAAGGCATAATCATTTTCATTTTATCATGACAACAAAGCATCTTTGCTCATTTACTCTTTCATTTATTTATATTAGTATTTCTTGAGGAATTGGATTACATTCCCCTCAAGCTATCATTCGAAACAGAACTTTCATGACTCTTCATAATGGATTCAACCATGCATCCATGGTATTCATTCAATCTTGGCAAGTGCAATGCTTACCTCACATTTCACTCATATAGGCAGTCACCTCGTGCCTTTAGTATACCTATACTCTTACATCATACATGTGCATCACTTATATATTTAATATCATTCATACCTAACTAGTATTAAAATTAGGCTTCATATCAAGAAACTTCACAATGCATTAAATCCATGCACTCAAGCATATACACAAACATCCCAAACATTCATCATGCAAGTTCATTACTTGCACATTTTTCCATGTCATTCACACACATGGACACATCATACTTCTAGATCCTTCTCCCAAATATCTTCCAATTCATCCTTATGATAAGCCTCATAGAAACACTCAACATTGATTTCCCCTCTCAGTTGAGAGCTTGCAGTCATTCACATGACATCCACATGGATGTTGAATCAGACATAGTCATAACTATGTTCCCTTTTTATATGATAACAGCTAGCAAGAAAACCTTCTTCCCTCAAATTATATAGGACTTACCCATATCACCTTTCCCCTGGTCATGAGGAGTTATATACTCTAAGTTTAATATAAAGTAGTAATTATACTACCAAGGATCCTACTTGATCCTATCAGATTCCTTTAAGCCCACAAAGGTATTAACCATTATATAATCAGCCATCATCAATTCCTGAGGTTCCAACTGCCCATGCTTAGAGGCAGTGTCACGGATGTCGAGTCATCTACCTTTAGGGCTTCAAATACCCTTGACAAAACCCTACCAACTTCATCTATCCACATTCAAGTCTTATTATCAATGTTAATCGGCATATCCCTAGTCAAGTAAGAGTAGTCGTCACTTGACAAGGGTTAAATAAATTCTTCTGTTGAAATTCAACAAGAATTCCCAAAATCACCGGTTCAATCTGAAGTCCTTTTTTCCTCAAGGAGTAATGCAGATAATCAGTTCCTCTTTATGCAACTCTCGCATGAGCCCAAGCAGGCCAAGTGTTGTAACCAAGCTCTGATACCATTTTTTCACACACCCACAACGGGGAATAAATAAATTTCAGTTTTCTTAAGGGACAGAATCTCCATTCATGGTTCCTAATTTGGAAGATCAGGGAACTCGTCTGACCTCTGTTGGCAGCCAATTCAATTTTTTCCATTGCCCTATAAGCTGCCTACACCTATGTCTTCTGAACTTCAAATTCTCGTCGCATTTTGCAATTAAACGATAATTTCATTTCTTGCGACACTTGCAAATTAGTCTCAATATAGTTTTCATGACTGTAAGTGTGAAAAATCCTCCATCGTTATTTGAACTGTCATGAACCTTGCATTGATATTTTGAGTGGAATTTATCATTAAGTGGTCGAAAGGATTTTCGAACTATGCTTATTTGCCTATTCTTACTTTGATTGCGTAACTGGATTTTATTAAACTGGTAAGGCATTGAGCATGAACATTTATGTGTTTGAGACTTGCCTAGTCATTAAATTACATAGGGGTCATGGTTTATTTTTGTCTTTATGTATATGATGTGATCCTTATTATGTCTTTTGGCTTGTCAATTCTACAATTATCGATTGCCACAATGTTTTAAACTTTGATTACACATTATGCAACAAGCGCATGGTTAACATTCGGGTTTGATTTCACATTGAACATTCGTGGTTTGAAATAATACAATGGCGCATTGGTATATCGTTCATCGTTTGATTTTTGGGTTGGCCAAAATAATATGGTTTAAATTATATTATGATTGATTGAACAGAGGTTGTACTTTGTCATTACTATTATGCATGGCGGTGAATAATCCCACCACCCTCGCACGCGCACATTAATGTTTCCCCTTTGATCGTTCGTAGTTGTTAGCCCAAATGACTTTGCTCCTGTGTATTGGCGATTTCGACCCAAACCCTTACCATGTGCTCACACCATGGCTCCAGTCGTAAGGGATGAAGCCAATGGTAGCCAGGCTCTATTGATGTTCGACAGTTCCCACAGTGACCTTGAGGAATTTGGATGGCTCCCGTTCATACAAAATTTTGATGGTTTTAACCCCTGCATTGCTCGGAATTTCTCTTTAACCTTTGATGGCTGTCGAGCCAAGGTCGGGGATGTTCAATTGGAAATTGACAAGCAATTTCTCAGTTTAGCTACCGGTTTGCCTGTCACTGGACAACGATGGTCCAAGAATTGCAAGGTGGAAGAGGTCCCTTGGACTCTGCTCTTCCAGTCGCCTAGGGTCAACTCATGTGACAAAGGTTTACCTGTGACCATGCTCAAGCAACGTTGGCATGATTTGTTGATGATAATCAAACAGTTTATCACCTGCGAGGGTCGGTATAGTTTTGTTTTCATACACCACCTTCTTTTG
The DNA here is from genome assembly GCA_010110895.2 of Picea sitchensis. Lineage (NCBI taxonomy): Eukaryota > Viridiplantae > Streptophyta > Pinopsida > Pinales > Pinaceae > Picea > Picea sitchensis. The sequence continues at coordinate 17,184 of SNQJ01S0169892.1, forward strand.
CTTATGGTTTTCATGGGCTATGAGCTTAATATGCCTTATTACCTGCATAGAAGCCTATTTAAAATGTCTAAGAGATACAAAAAGAACCAGGCTGATAGCATCTTTTTCACTTCGGGCTGGTTAAAATGATTGTTGTTTATCATTTGGGGTTACACGGAGACTGTTGGAATGATTTCCTGGCTCGCAATGATTTTGAGGATTCAAACCCTCCACAGGTTGACAAACCTATTGTGAGCGAAGATAAGACTGTACCCCCGGTACCCTACAGTATGATGTTACCTAAGCCCTTACCCGACTCACCTATCGACCTATCCCACTCTGTGACCAAGGATGTCGAAACTGTTAAGCCCGTGGGCAAGAAACCTAAAGCCAAACCTACAGCAAATTCCAAAGGAAAAAATAATGCTCGTTTAATCTCTCGTATGGCAAGGAACAAGCCGAGACTTCCTGTCAACCCTCACCCCATCATGGTGAGTGAAGACTCCGACTCAGAGGTGGAACGTTATCTGGCTAGTGAGTATCCCTATTCGGAAGGTCTGTGTGCCAAACCTTCGTTTGACTTCGTGTCGAACCTACCACCTTGCGTGCAAGACGACCCTAACTACCCGGGCATAACACTGCCTTGTGAAAACCCCGGTCCTTCATCAAAACCCTCTCCTGCTTTACCTAAATCTACAGCGCCACCATGTGATCAGTGCGGCTCGTGGTTAGAAAGGTATTATCTTGATGTGCCAATGCTACAGTCCAAAATTCATTATTTGGAGGATCAAGTTGCAAGGCTTACCAGTCAAAAGGCCAAATTGCAAGCCATTGATAAGAAACAGAGGACGACAGGCTCTGATGTGTTTAAAAATGTGGAGTCAGCTACAGCGGTCGTGAATTCAAAATTGGCATAATTTGAGCAGCTTCACCGGTATGTTTTGTCACTTGTTTATATAACGAATTCAAATTCTTTCAAATAGCTTTGTTTACAGTGTGATTTTGCTCTATCACATTATATGAATTATGTACATAGTTTTGTTTTGATTAATGAAATTCGTTTTCCCAATTTAGTTTCAATTGGATTCTTTCGTCGATTTGATTGGATCTTAGTATGGATTTGATTGGTTTCATTTAGCTTAATTTGGGATGTTCTGTTGCTAATTGAAGTCGTTGTATCTATTATAGACACAAGTTGTTTCGCATTTCATTTTTAAACACAATCAAGTTTCGATTCGAATTGGTTATAATGTATATGTTATGGTTGGAAACATTTATGATATGCTTAACTGTTACAGGAATACAATCCGTATTATTCTCAATATGATCCTGGTAAAATACATCCAAAACAATTCATAACGGTTAGGTAAAAAAAAACCCAGCTGGATTCGCGTTAGTTTCATCGACCCTGCTATCAGTTGAATTTGTATTTACGATAGATATTCTGTTTCAAATGGATTTGTGAAATGAGATTGATTCATGATTTGTTTCTATATTAAACCCTGTCACAACTTGTTTGGAATTAACCATTTCGTTCAAATCCAATAAAGTTTATTTGCACATTTTACCGATTATCACTTATGTCAATTCGATAGTGATTATGGTCAAAATTGAATCAATCTGGTTATGATTTTGTATGAATTGGTTCAAGTATATGTCTGAATTAATCCACCTTTGGTGCGAACCATTTGAGCCATAACAGTTATAAAATTGTAAAACAATCCCATTTTGATCTAATCGTATCTCCTATTTTGGAAAAACACAATGTTGCATATGATTCGCTTGATTGAACTGCTTTCGAATTGGATGTGAAATGATTTGTAAAATTGTTTAGTCTTGATTCTGTTTACCCGACTATGATGGAAATCGAAACAGAGCATACTTGTTTCTCTATTTGGTTGTTGGATTTTGATCTTATTTTGATTTTAATTAGATATGGGACAGTCTTGTTACTATTCGACCTGATTATGATAACCGTGAAACAGAGTATTCTTACCCCTGTTTCAACGGAATCACTTTTGATTTTGTTTAATTTGAATGATAAAATTATTTGAATCATTAGTGATTCGTTTTTTTAATCTTTATTGAAAGAAAATTGGATGTGATTCTTTTAAAAAGATTTGATTTGATTTATATTATGATCCTGTATGCTATTTTAGACTAGCTACATAATCAGATGATTCTGTAGCTAAGTCTGTAGAATCAAATTTTTATTGTTTTGTTGATGAAATACTTTTCTAACTTGTTATTTTTTATCTATTGCAGATGAATTCGAACTGGCAGTGGATTGGATGAGCAGTTAGGGGATATTTCAAAGATTTTTCTTGCATTTTAGTTTCTTAGTTTAGTTGATTTTGGGATATTTCCCAGATTATGTAAAACAGTTTGATATTATCCACTGGGAGGTTTTACCCTGTGAAGAGACTTATAAATACCTATCATTTTTGTAATAATAGCATCCTCATTTTTGGGAGAACAAGGATATGGAGTTTTAATACAGACTGAGGCAGAATTTGGTGTTTTGTTACAACTTTAGCTTCTCATTATATCAACATTTTGTTTCATGTTGTGTATATCAATTTGTACCTAGTTATTGAATACTTTAGCTATCTTAATCCTGTGCAAATGATATAATTTTAATCATTGTAATCCATATCTAGTTTCTTCTAAGTATTTAATGAACATAGCAATTGCTTAATTCAATTTATGAACAACAAATTTCTCTTCTTCATAAGTTGAGTTATAAAGTATAAGTTTTTGCATAACAGGTTTCCCTTATTGCAGAGATTTATAAATCATAAAATTGTTGTGATTTTTTTTTTATGTCTTGTTTGTCCTGTTAACAATTCAAAGAGCAGCACAGCCTATCGTTTACGAGAATCTTATGGACTAACTAGTGCGATTTTACTTCCTCCGATCAGCTTCGAAGTCATCATACACAGGACAAGTTAGGAGAGCTTCCAGGTCAATCTGTCATTTATCTGTTAGTATATTTGTTAATAATGTTCGTTAGATATATATATATGTTTGATATATTAGATTGTTTAATTTTAGTAAATATATTAGATTGTTTAATTTCAGTAAGTTTTATTTCTTATTCATAAAATATAAAAATCAAAAAAATATCTCTGGCTGTCTTAGGGCAGAAAGCATATGAGTTTTACAGGTTTTATTTAAATCTGCCAATTGTGCATATTGTATATTTGTGAATAAGTTGTATTATAACTGGTAGTTAGACGGTTAATTGTTAGAATTAGATTAATAGTAATTAGTAGAATAGTTAGTGTAATTTATATTTAGTTTTAGTTTAATTTAGTAGTTTGTTTAGTTTGTTTTATTTGTTTTAGTTGTATTAGTTAGTTTAGATTAGTTTTCTCTTTGGTTTTCTTAAGACCTTAGAGCGGCCAACGGAGCCGTTAAACTCATCAGGGTGGTTCATTCCAAACGGCTTGGGTTATTTAGACAACCCCGGACCGGTTCCACTCTCTCAATTG
>SNQJ01S0169892.1:21042-35103 GCA_010110895.2 Picea sitchensis
CTGAAATAGTGGTCAGGCAGGTAAGAAACTCTATACACTGTCTTTCCCCGCATCTCAAAAGTTACCAGTGTGAGGTATGGAGTTTAATGAACAAATTTTATGCTTTTAATATAAATTCCATTCCTAGACTAAATAATGCTGAAGCAGATCTGCTAGCTAATGTTGCCTCTAAACTTCTTCCTGCAGAAGGCTTATCCCCAAACGCATTCTCTGTGGAGCTATTGTTTCGACCATCTGTTCCTGACAATATCACAAACTGGAGAGTATTTGACGATGATCGGCAGATCATTAACTTTCTGCACATGGAAGAAACCTTTCAAGGTGTTGTGATAGATGAACAAACGCACAATGACAATTTGCACAACTTTACGGTAATACCTAATCCGAAACCTCCTGAAGCTCTATCGGATATGGTAAATTTCATACCCAAATCTGTTGTTAGACTAGAAAAGTTTTATGATTTTGAAGATAAATTTAAAAATACGGTCAATTGCAAAACTAATAGTTCCTCATTGTCTTATGAGAAAGTCAATTTAGGGACTATCGAAAATCCTCAGTGTATCAATCTAGGCTTGGAATGTTCTAGACAAGAAAAAGCTGCTTTTGTTAAATTATTTAGAGAATTCAAGGATGTCTTTTCATGGACTTATGATGATCTTAAAACGTTTGACCCTAATATTATACAGCATGTCATCCCGATGAAGCCCCAAACCTTGCCCTTCCAACAGAAACTGAGGAAAATGCATCCTAAACTAGAACCAACCGTTCAAAAAGAATTGAATAAACTCCTAAGTGCTAAAGTATTTTTTCCTGTTAGACACACTCAGTGGGTATCCAACCTCGTCCCAGTTCGAAAGAAAAATGGGGAAATTCGGCTTTGTGTCGATTTCCGAAACCTCAACAAAGCGTCTGACAAAGATAATTATCCTGTCCCACCCATGGAACAGATTGTTCAACAAGTATCTGGTTTCGAGAGGCTATCTTTACTGGATGGTTTCTCTGGATACAACCAAGTCTTGATGTCTCCACCAGACTAACTAAAAACTACCTTCCGTACCCCGTGGGGCACTTATGCTTATCGCAAAATGCCTTTTGGAATGATTAATGTTGGTGCTACCTTTCAGAGAGAAATGGACATTTCTTTTAGAGGCTTAATCAATCACTCTGTAGTAGTTTACTTAGATGATGTAATTGTGTATTCTAAAAACAAAGACGATCATCTAGCTCACTTACGAGCCGTTCTGCTACGATGTCGTAAATACGGCATCTCCTTGAACCCCAAGAAGTCCATCTTTGCAGTAGAACAGGGTAAATTACTAGGATTCAATGTGTCTAGTGATGGAATGATTATTGACCCCGAGAGGACTCAAGTCATCGCTAAAATTCCCCCACCTACATCTAAAAAATCCATGCAGTCTTTCCTAGGCCAGATTAATTTCGTGAGAAGATTTGTCCCCAGTTTCTCCGAAATGGTTAGGCCTCTCCAGAACCTGATTAAGAAAGACACCCAATATCACTGGGGACCCACAAAAAATCAAGCTTTTAATGACATAAAGAAGGCCATAATAGACGCCCCATCTCTCATGAGCCCTGATTTCTCTCAAGACTTTACACTCTATACTTTTGCCTCTGATCGTTCCTATGCCGCAGTCCTAACTCAGAAGAATTTGGAGAACAACGAAATACCCATCGCCTTTATGAGCTCTGCTTTCAAAGGTGTTGAACTTAACTACCCAGCAGTCGATCGGCAAGCCTACGTTGTTTTCAAAGCAGTTAAGCATTTCCGGTCCTATCTTTTGAAGTCAAGGACGAAGGTCATTGTCCCCTACCCTGTCATAAGGAACTTGTTAGTGCAAAAGGAGTTAGGAGAGAAGAGAGCCAACTGGGTCACCTCCTTGTCGGAGTATGACTTAGAGATCACCCCAGTACAGATTGTGAGAGGCCAAGGATTGTGTAAGTTTGTTGTTGATTCAGAAATAGGACAGCGAGAATATAGTGATACGTCAAACCTAGAACAACGCGATCAAAGTTTGATTTGTTACGCACAAAACCTTGTAAGTCCTTGGTACAACGATATTAGATACTATCTTGAACATGGATTAGCACCCCGTCACCTTGACCCCGCCAAAAGAAGAGCGTTGAGACTAAAGTCCGCCTCCTTTCATCTAATTAACGGTATACTGTTTCGTCAAAATTTTGACGGCGTACTGATGCGTTGTCTCGAAAAAGACGAAGCAGAAAGAGTCTTGCTTTAGTTGCATGCAGGAGAAGTTGGTGGTCACTTCGATGGCGACACCACTACTCATAAGGTTTTAAGAGTCGGTTACTACTGGCCCACGCTTTTTAGGGACACCCATGCCTTATGTCGTAAATGTATTATCTGTCAGAAAGCATCAGCGCGGTTGCAAAAACCATCATTTCCCTTGCAACCCGTTTCAGTTGATTCTCCTTTCCAGCAATGGGGCCTTGATATCATAGGTCCTATTAACCCTCCATCCTCACAACAGCACAAGTATATTGTGACAGCCATTGATTATTTTACTCAATGGTCCAAAGCTACCGCGCTAAGAACTGTTAACACAAGTCAGGTGATTGCTTTTCTAAACTCAAATATCATCACTCGTTTCGGTATCCCTGATTGTCTAGTCTTTGATAATGCTTCATACTTTTCTTCTCTAGAGATGAGTGAGTTCGCTTTGGAAAAAGGAATAAAGCTAAAGTATTATGCTAGTTACTACCCATAGGGAAACGGCTTAGCAGAATCAACAAACAAGAACTGGCACAATGCACTGTTGAATGCACTGTGGGCTGATAAGGTAACACCCAAATCCGCTATAGGTAATTCCCCCTTTTTTCTCATTTATGGCAGAGAATCCATTCTACCACCTCACATCCTTATTCCTTCACTTCAATTGTCACAAAAAGTTCAAGAAGAATATTGTCCCCATTTAGAAAGCCGCATTAATTCTTTGATGAAGTTAGAAGAAGTAAGAACCCAAGATAAGCGTAAACTAGATCAACATCAACAACTGATTAAAATCTGGTTCGATTCTCATTCTGCTTCTGATAGGAATTTTGAGGTAGGTGATCTCGTTTTGAAGTGGGACAAACCACACGAAGGAAAGGGTGAACACACCAAGTTTCAAAATTTATGGCTTGGGCCATTTTTGATTGCTGAAAAGTTGGGTCCTAGTTCTTTTCGATTGCAGAATCTTGAAGGGCAGCTTGACACCTATCTGGTGAATGGCCAAGCCCTGAAAAAATACTTTGCCTGATTACTACCCTTGTATATTTTGTAAATATTTCCTTTTGTTTTTATTTTTCCTTTGTTTTCATTTTTGGTTTGGATTGATCGGTTTTTGTGTTTTTTGAAAAATATGCATACCTGTGCACTGAGCCATTCAGACCAAGACCATAGAAAAATTTCTTCGCTGAAATAACTTCTAAAAGATTGTACGATCATCAGTGATATAATTCTAAAACCGATATTTACGTTGGAAATTTTTGTTGTTTGAAAGAAGTTTACTAATTTCAATCTCTGAGCAAAGTTTGTCATAATCATCTATTATTTTTTTATGTTGTCCCTTTTCCGTAAAGGAATAACTCAAAAAGATGTCTCCCTGTCATAGTAAGTGTTTTAGAAATAAAACATTTCTAGAACTCGATAAAGGACGGTGCTAAAAAATTAAAATGAAGTCTAAAAAAAAAAATATGTTGAAATATCAGGAATTTTCAGCGTCACCCCGCTCAGCCATATATCTTCAAAAGAAAAAAAGAAAAAAATTATGAATAAGAGTTGTGGGAAGTGTTTGTAAACCCGCCAGGATACTGAACAGGTCCACTGGTAGTGGGTAAATGTATGCATGGCGCCAAGACAACTTCGTCGGGGTACTGAACAGGCCTGCTGGCAGCGAAACAATGTCGGGTACATGAAAATATGTAAAAACAAATATATAAGAAACCTCTTTAATGTCCTTTATTCTGATCTAGAACTTCTTGACAGGATACAGATGTCGGAGTGGGTTAAATGGCAACCCTGTCGAGGCTATGGACGCCTGCTACCAGCAGTATTGGATATTTTATCATTAACATCGTGACTTAATGATCTTAAGACTGTTATTAGTTTTCATCTTTTAAAACATCGCTGGAAAATATGGTAAATGATGATGTTTGTACGATTTTCCGATTGTTGTTTTTGAATTGAAATTTTCTTTGTTGTCCTAATCTGAATTTATTTCTTTTGACAAAGATAACTGCTTCTACCAGTGTGTCACCATTTTTGGCAGCCAATTCAATTTTTTCCATTGCCCTATAAGTTGCCTACACCTATGTCTTCTGAACTTCAAATTCTCGTCGCATTTTGCAATTAAACGATAATTTCATTTCTTGCGACACTTGCAAATTAGTCTCAATATAGTTTTCACAACTGTAAGCATGAAAACTCCTCCATCGTTATTTGAACTGTCATGATCTTTTCATTGATATTTTGAGTGGTATTTATCATTAAGTGGCTGAAAGGATTTTCGAACTATGCCTATTTGCCTATTCTTACTTTGATTGCGTAACTGGATTTTATTAAACTGGTAAGGCATTGAGCATGAACATTTATGTGTTTGAGACTTTCCTAGTCATTAAATTACATAGGGGTCATGGTTTATTTTTGTCTTTATGTATATGATGTGATCCTTATTATGGCTTTTGCCTTGTCAATTCTACAATTATCGATTGCCACAATGTTTTAAACTTTGATTACACATTATGCAATAAGCGCATGGTTAACATTTGGGTTTGATTTCACATTGAACATTCGTGGTTTGAAATAATACAATGGCTCATTGGTATATCGTTCATCGTTTGATTTTTGGGTTGGCCAAAATAATATGGTTTAAATTATATTATGATTGATTGAACAGAGGTTGTACTTTTCCATTACTATTATGCATGGCGGTGAATAATCCCACCACCCTCGCACGCACACATTAATGTTTCCCCTTTGCTCGTTCGTAGTTGTTAGCCCAAACAACTTTGCTCCTGTGTATTGGCGATTTCGACCCAAACCCTTACCATGTGCTCACACCATGGCACCAGTCGTAAGGGCTGAACCCAATGGTAGCCAGGCTTTGTTGATGTTCGATAGTGCCCACAGTGACCTTGAGGAATTTGGATGGCTCCCGTTCATACAAAAGTTTGATGGTTTTAACCCCTGCGTTGCTCGGCATTTCTCTTTAACCTTTGATGGTTGTCGAGCCAAGGTTGGGGATGTTCAATTGGAAATTGACGAGCAATTTCTCAGTTTAGCTACTGGTTTGCCTGTCACTGGACAACGATGGTCCAAGAATTGCAAGGTGGAAGAGGTCCCTTGGACTCTGCTCTTCCAGTCGCGTAGGGTCAGCTCTTGTGACAAAGGTTTACCTGTGACCATGCTCAAGCAACGTTGGCATGATTTTTTGATGATAATCAAACAGTTTATCACCTACGAGGGTCGATATAGTTTTTTTTTCATACACCACCTTCGTTTGCTTATGGTTTTCATGGGCTATGAGCTTAATATGCCTTATTACCTACATAGAAGCATGTTTAAAATGTCTAAGAGATACAAAAAGAACCAGGCTGATAGCAGCCTTTTTCACTTTAGGCTGGTTAAAATGATTGTTGTTTATCATTTGGGGTTACACGGAGACTGTTGGAACGATTTCCTGGCTCGCAATGATTTTGAGGATTCAAACCCTCCACAGTTTGACAAACCTGTGGTGAGCGAAGATAAGACTGTACCCTCGGTACCCTACAGTATGTTGTTACCTAAGCCCTTACCCGACTCACCTATCGACCTATCCCACTCTGTGACCAAGGATGTCGAAACTGTTAAGCCCGTGGGCAAGAAACCTAAAGCCAAACCTACTGCAAATTCCAAAGGCAAAAAGAACTCTTGTTTAATCTCTCGTATGGCAAGGAACAAGCTGAGACTTCCTGTCAACCCTAACCCCATCATGGTGAGTGAAGACTCCGACTCAGAGGTGGAACGGTATCTGGCTAGTGAGTATCCCTATTTGGAAGGTCTGTGTGCCAAACCTTTGTTTGACTTCGTGTCAAACCTACCACCTTGCTTGCAAGACGAACCTAACTACCCGGGCATAAAACTGCCTTGTGAAACCCTAGTCCTTCATCAAAACCCTCTCCTGCTTTACATAAATATACAGCACCACCCTGTGATTAGTGCAACTCGTGGTTAGAAAGGTATTATCTTGATGTGTCAATGCTACAGTCCAAAATTCATTCTTTGGAGGATCAAGTTGCAAGGCTTACCAATCAAAAGGCCAAATTGCAAGCCACTGATAAGAAACAGAGGACGACAGGCTCTATTTTGTTTAAAAATGTGGAGTCAGCTACAGCGGTCGTGAATTCAAAATTGGCATAATTTGAGCAGCTTCACCGGTATTTTTTGTCACTTGTTTATATAACGAATTCAAATTCTTTCGAATAGCTATGTTTACAGCGTGATTTTTCTCTATCACATTATATGCATTATGTACATAGTTTTGTTTTGATTAATGAAATTCATTTTCCCAGTTTAGTTTCGATTGGATTCTTTCGTCGATTTGATTAGATCTTAGTATGGATTTGATTGGTTTCATTTAGCTTAATTTGGGATGTTTTGTTGCTAATTGAAGTCGTTGTATCTATTATATACACAAGTTGTTTCGCATTTCATTTTTAAACACAATCATGTTTCGATTCGAATTGGTTATAATGTATACGTTATGGTTGGAAACATTTATGATATGGTTAACTGTTACAGGAATACAATCTGGATTATTCTCAATATGATCCTGGTAAAATACATCCAAAACAATTCGTAACGGTTAGGAAAAAAAAAACCCAGCTGGATTCGCGTTAGTTTCATCAACCCTGCTATCAGTTGAATTCGTATTTACGATAGATATTCTGTGTCAAATGGATTTGTGAAACTAGATTGATTCATGATTTGTTTCTATATTAAACCCTGTCACGACTTGTTTGGAATTAACCATTTCGTTCAAATCCAATAAAGTTTATTTGCACATTTTACCGATTATCACTTATGTCAATTCGATAGTGATTGTGGTCAAAATTGAATCAATTTGGTTATGATTTTGTATGAATTGGTTCACGTATCTGTCTGAATTAATCCACCTGTGGTGCGAACCGTTTGAGCCATAACAGTTATAAAATTGTAAAAAAATCCCATTTTGATCTAATCGTATCTCCTGTTTTGGAAAAACACAACGTTGCATATGATTCGCTTGATTGAACTGCTTTCGAATTGGATGTGAAATGATTTGTAAAACTGTTTAGTCTCGATTCTGTTTACCCAACTATGATGGCAATCGAAACAGAGCATACTTGTTTCTCTATTTGGTTGTTGGATTTTGATCTTATTTTGATTTTAATTAGATATGTGACAGTCTTGTTACTATTCGACCTGATTATGATAACTGTGAAACAGAGTATTCTTACCCCTGTTTCAACGGAATCACTTTTGATTTTGTTTAATTTGAATGATAAAATTATTTGAATCATTAGTGATTCGTTTTTTTAATGCTCTCACAACCTCCACGTGTCCTCTTGACGAAACCATGGTTTGAATTGCAGTCCACCCTCAATATCTTAAACTCCTCGTAACTATTGTCCCCACAATGCTATGGGATCGTCGATCTCACAATATTGACAATAATGGCTAAACAGATGATTCAAATCTACACCTCTCGAATTTATGGACTAGGTCATCCTCCTCTGGATCAGCGATCAATATCTCTTCGCAATTCCAGACTCCGGGAATTCAAAATCTCAAACCCAAATTTCTTTTGTACTTCATTCCTTTAGAGTTGACGATCCACGGACACATGTCCTACTCAATAAATGTTCCTACCTTCACTTTAGTTGGTTGACCCTTTCAACCCAGATCAACGGTCCAACATACCTCTTCTCGATTGGCAGTCGAGGACTTCTGAGATCTAAAATCTCAAACCTCTTTTCCCAATGGGTTTTACTCGGAATCTAAGATCCACTATCTCGTGTCTTCCCCAAATCCAATGATCAAGGATTACTTCGAGACTTTACCTAGAGTGTATGAATCTACGCCACGTTCCTCTTAAATCCGATGGCTACAAATCACTTCGAGAATTTACCTAGAGTTCACAGATTCACGTCGTGTCTCCCTTAGATCTCACTATCCAAATCTTTCTTCGGGACTTCGGATCTTTGTGCTTCGGTGATCTCAGTTCTCAAACTGAAAACCCACTTCATCTTTTCCCTGGAGTTCGAGATCTATTGAAAAGTGTCTCCTCACAGATCAATGACTCACGGCTCTTTGACTCTTCGGGCTTCAGGTGTTTCAACACTTCAACCTCTGCCTTCCTCTAGATCTTTTGACCTACTGACACGTACCCTCTTGGATTCAACGGTCCAAATCTTCTCTCTCATGAATCAGGATTTTGCGTTTCATGACTTTGGAGGTTGGATTACCTCTGTCTCCCCGATTCCTTATTTCCCGATATTGACCCACATCAAATCAATGGTCAAGAAGGGTCCTGATAGATCCTTATATCTATGGTCCATATCACATCATAACTTTAGGTTTTGGGAGTTTAGTCACGCCATTGTGCAAATCACCCAATGTATGAATCCCTGATATCGTCAATCTGGAAGTCAAGGAGGGTCCCGATAGATCCTTAGATCTATGGTCTAGATCATGTCACAACTTTGGGTTTCGGGAGTTTAGTCGCGCCAATGTGTGAATCTCTCGATGTGCGACCTTGCGACGACTGAAGGGGTCAAGGCGTTAACACCTGCACCCTTTCTTCAAATCTAACAGTCGTGATAGACCCTGGGTCCTCCTAATCAAATATCATTCATTCATCTTCTAAATGAAAAATGATATTCTCTTTTGATACTTGGACCTCTGTATTCTTCTTGAGCTTCATCAGTTATGAAGGATTTAAGAGCATTGCGCTCTTTCTTCTAGGCTTAACACTTAGAAGGGTTTTCTACACTATTCTTGCGCTCCTTCATCAAGTCTATAACTTAAGTGGTTCTCGGTCTCTGCTTGCCTCGCAGAGAGCTTGTACATACTTGCACTACCCCTCTTGAGCTTAACCAACTCCTTCCTCCAAGGGACTCAAAAATATTAGGAGGGTCGACATGCGTACATGAAACTATACCTAAGGTCGATGAACTCACAATCTGTGGCTCTGGCTTAATTCACCATGGAACACAAGCATTGATGAGTATAAAAACACATCCAATTCATACAATTTCCTACTTTCCTAATTACACAATCAAGCAGTGATAAAGGGGATACAGTATAATCATTAAGAGAATATATCCATCCCTGCAACATTCATAGGATATCCAACTTAATTCACAGTACCACTTAAATACACAAGATATGTGAATACTTATCTATTACAGGTGGTAGCCAACTAACTGACTGTGGGTGTTCATCCTTCCACCCTACCATAGGCTCATAGGCATTCATTCTTAGCACTCTTTCCACCCCCGTGCCAAGCCATGATATCACTAGGTAACTCTTACAGTTCTCAAGGGTTCTTTCTTTGTTCAGCTTCTGCTCGGGTTCTGTTCTCTGCAACATTCAGATATTTCTCTCTATAATGGCCTCGGTGAGGTTTATCATATGCTCACTTAGAATCCATCTCGCGGCCTTTTATTCATTATCCCCTGGAGATCTTCATGCATATCCTTTTCAATCTTCCACGCTCATCTGGTATCCCTCTCTAGTTGTTTGTGTGTATCTATCTTACCTTCCTTATTTTGGAAGGTTCCCGACCCATCATGTTCCTTCTGTCGAAAGGAAGCTCGGGCCTATAGGTCTATGTGGTACTCCAGGTTGACATTCTGCAGCTAGACCATGCTTCCATTCATGGGGGTGGTTGTTAATTCAACCACTAGTCCTTTCTTCATTAACTGATTTCTCTCCTTGGGATCGGAAGGAGGTTTATCATCCTCATCAAGGGAAATTTGGGGTTATTTGATATAATGAACCCTCTCATATAGTTTTTCAAATTATTCCTCTAGTGATATCATGGCCAGTACTTTCAAGGCTTCACCCCCACAGTCAGTTATTGGCAACCTAAACAATAATACATTTACATTGTCCACATGCCTTAGCATGGTAATCCTATTTTATGATTAAGTTACAAACTGGGGGAAACAGGGTGTTACAGCCAACCCTTGCCACTATCCCCATTTCACATATGACAACTTGCTAGGGATACAACCACTCTTGAAATTAAAACAATGTGCGCGACAATTGCAGCAAGGGTCAAGGTGATCACCCATATAAACCATATACAATATCAAAATTAAAACTCAAGTGTAAATCCTTTATCCATTTAAAAGCAGCATAATCATACTTTGTGAGAGATAATCAAGACAACATCATTCCTTGTTTTAATCACTTTTCCCACAACACCTTATCATAAGCATTTTAACCATGATTTGAAGCAAATGAGATGTAGAGATTGTTTCACAACCAAGGCATAGGAAAACGAAATATAAGTGTAGCTTCTTCATCATAGTCACATAAGTCACACAAGGGTTCCCACCTATTAGTACATTATTAGATATAATTAAATAATAAGTCATTTACAATCATTTGCAAGCAAGTACCCTATGTTGTGCTTTTGAGCATCAACAAACTGACGACTCCATGGGGAAATTTGTTTCCAACTGATTAAGAACTCGGATTATTCGATTTCACAGACTAGTGAACATAGATCAGAATGATTATGCAGTAGGGGGAAAAAGATGGCTTAATGGAAAAGATGATTCGGGGCTTTGGGAATAACTCATGAAAATTTTTATGTATGAGGGGATTTGGTCTTGTATATATAACATTCGATCGGTCACGATAAAAGTGTTTCTTATTTTAAGGGGAAATTTTTTTTTAATATTTTTTAAATCTCAGGATGGAGGGAAGAAAGGGATAGTAGAAAATAGGGAAGAAAATCAAATCATCTATCTAACAGCAATACTGGAAGCAAAAAGCAATTTCAGTGATGTCTAAAAGGAGGACATCATGACAACTATGTAAACATAATTGTTATTGACCAAAAATACTTATAGAATGGCACTATTTTGGAAAAACTGATCCAAAATTTATTTCAGATAACATAAAACCGCAGAAAAATAAAGAAGCATAATTTGAACAATCAATTGAACAAAGAAAAATAAAACAGCGAAATGGAAAGCTATATACAACAGTGATTTATCTATGAAATTTATCGTTTAATCTAGTTCCACATAATGTTTCAAGTGGGAACCATTGGTATTATAGGAAAAAAATTGTTCTTCCAATTCTTTTAAAAGATAAGAGTTTGTGCCTAGGACAAAAGCGATTTTTAAAGGACCTAGCCATAATTTATGAAACTTTTAATGTCTTCCTCTGTCAACATGGGATGAGTCCCAAAGCAATACTTTCTCATTTACTTTAAATTTGGCAGGTTTTACTCGTTTTTTAAAATATTTCTTCACAGTTTGTTGTCTTCTCTTTATGTTTTCCAAGGAAAAAATCATTTGTTCTTCTAAGGCTAATAATGCATTTATCCTTTGAGGGACATTGGAAGAATTTAATTCTTCGGTCTGTAGCATTAGTTGTAGGGAAGAAAGTTCCATATCAGTAGGAAGAATGGATTCTTGACCATAAACAAGATGAAAGGGAGTGCAACATGTGCTTACCTTGGTGGTAGTGCAATCTTCCCAAAGGGAATAAGTGAGGAGGGTGTGCCACTGATGAGGCTTATCTTCAATGAGCCTCTTTATGATCCTAACTAGATTTTTGTTAGTAGGCTCGGCTTTCCCATTTCGTTGGGGGTAATAAGTTGAGGAAGTGAAATATGTGACCCTCAATTTAGCTAAAAATTGAGTCAATTTAACAGAAATGAAAACGAGACCATTGTCTGTAATAATCTCTAAAGGAACGCAAAATCTGGAGAAGATATTAGTTTCCAAGAAAGAAATTATGTGTTCGTCTTGTGAGTGTATAAGAGGGAAAACTTCAGTCCACTTATTGAAATAATCAATGGTTGTCAAAATGAAAATATGCCCTACAGAAGGTGGAGGATTTATAGGACTAATAAAGTCTAGGCCACATTTAGAAAATGGAAAATCTAGGAGAACATGCTGCAAGGGCATAGCAGAAAGACTCTCTTTCACAGCGAATTTTTGGCACTTGTCACAAGACCTCACGAAATTATAAGAATCTCAAAAAATTGAAGGCCAATAATAACCATTTCTGATGATTTTAAAAGTAGTGGCCTCAATAGAGAAGTGGCCACCAATGTGCACAACAGAATTTGAAGATCCATGAGTTTCCTGTAATAATTTTTATGCTTCCTCATTATTCACACATTGAATTAGTATACCATCAGCAGACCTCCTGAACAAAAAGTCTCCTAAAATAATATATCTGGAATATTCAAGATGGATCCTTCTCCTTTGATTAGGATCTAAGTCTTCTAGGCATTTCCTATATTGCAAGTAATACACCATATTTTTATACCAGGGATGTTCAGCTATAGAAAAGGTTTGACTCTCAATATAAAACAGTGTTGAAAGAAGATTATCCTAATCATCAATTTATTCACTTGTTTCATCATGTTGAGCTAAGTGAAGTGATAAGTATCATCCCTTAATTCTTTTTGAAGTCATGATGGTTAATTCATGCTCCTGGATTTTTGCAAGCCAATGTGCAAGCTTCCCTAAAAGATAATTTTGTGAAAGCAAAAACCTGACAACAGGCAAAGGGAATTTTACCTTTGTGTGCTTTCCTAGGATAAAGTGGCGAAATTTTCCTATAGCTTTAACAAGAGCAAAGGCATGTTTCTCAATATAAGAGTATTTGAACTCATCATATGATAAACTTTGGCTCATGTAAGCTACAAGTTTTTCATTATTTTGGTTATCACATTGTAAGAGAATAACAGAAACTGCTTCCTCGGTGGCATTAGTGTATATGATAAAATCTTTCTCAAAGTCGGGTTTCGCCAGAACCAGTGCTGAACTAATTTCCTTCTTAATCCATATGAAATCATTTTCGACGTCATCTTTCCAAGAAAAAGATCGATCTTTCTTTAGAAGATTATGAATCGGTTTAACCATTAAAGAAAAATCAGGAACAAACCTGCAGACAAAGTTGATAATACCCATAAAGGCTTGAACCTCCTTTTTGGAAGTGGGGGCAGGAAGGTTCAGGATAGTAGAAATCCTTTCAGGATCTATGCTTATTCTTGAATCAGAAATGATATTTCCAAGGATATTTCCCTTGGTGACACCAAAAATAGATTTAGAAGGATTTAAAGAAATGTCAAATTTGTTGCATCGCATGAGAAATTTTCAAAGATGACCAAAGTGATCCAATCGATTCTTTGAATAGACAATCAAATCATCAATATAAGCATGGATAATATTGTCCATCAGATCGTCAAAATCTATTTGCATAGCTCACTGGAAAGTGGCACCTGCATTAGACAAGCCAAAAGGCATGCGTTCATAAGAAAATGTGCCCCAACGTGTAGTAAAGGTGGTTTTGTATCTATCAGTCCTTTTTACCTTGATTTTATTATATCTAGAGAAAATATCAATTAAGGACAACATTTGTGACCATGCAACCTGTTGCAAAATCATTTCCATATTAGGGAGAGGAAAATGTTCTTTAACACTTTATCTATTCAATGTGCGCAAATCAACGCATAGTCGAATCTGACCAGTTGTCTTCCTAACAGGAACTAAATTTGAAACCCACTCGAAATATTTAACTGGGAAGATAATACCATCTTTCAAAAAAAATTCCAACTCCTTTATAATAGTAGCTTCAAGTGTGGGGTTAATGGGTCTTTTTTTTCCTAAATGGTTTTATCCCTTCCTTGATCAGAATGGCATGTTGTATGAGAGCAGGATCAAAACCACGAAGATCCTCATATGACCATGCAAAAACATCTTGAAATTCACGTAATAGTTCTGTGAATTTCTCTTTTTCTTCGTCGAAACATTGGGCACCTAGTTTAA
>SNQJ01S0169895.1:0-16516 GCA_010110895.2 Picea sitchensis
TTCTTGTTAATAGCTTAGTTGTTTTCTTTCTAACCTTTTACATCACAGCTGTCATGACTAGCAGAGCCCAACTAGGCATGTAAGCACTCACTTTTTGCTCACACATTGACGAGAAGAGTGCAAACACTATCAGAGAGAAATCACATATGTAATAAGATAGTGGAAAGCAAAATAATTCATCTACCATAACCATGCATCACATAATCACACAAAAATATATCTTCATCATTAAATAAAATAACATCAAGACATTTCACCAGATAACTTGACAACAGAATTAATTGCTCTTACTCATTACTGCATCATTCATGAAACATGATAGGAAGTAGTTATTCTCCAAGTCCAATTACATGAATTTGATGAAAATAGCTTGTCTTTGGTCCAGAAGGACTTCTCAATTCATAGAAGTCTCAAAATAATTCTTAACAACCAAAAATAAAGAGTTCTTACAACAACCATCGACCCTTGCTAATTGGTCGGTGTCTTTATTTATAACATAAATTTTTAACTGAAACTAATAGCTAAGTGTAGTTTAAAAAAAACAAAAATCACCATGTGGCGTTATCTTCTAATAGTTTCTTTAATAGTCATCTTGAAATCCTTCTTGGAAAGGGTGACTTTTCTCGTATTCAGTCCAGCTGACAAACAATTCTTCATGAGTTTGGGCCCATGGAAATCTATGTTGTTCCATTGGGGCCGCATATATTCCCCTGATGTCCATTGCATGCACTTGGTACTTTACTAAACTGGAGTTCAATTGTTGTAGCATGGTTCGGGCTTTGATTGGATGTTCTATGAATTGTTGCACTTGTCCTGGCCTCGCATCGGCTATCTTTGCGAACTCTTCGGTCCACAGTGCATCTTGCTCAGCATGCATCCTGACCATGTCGCTCAGGTCAATTAAATTATCGGGGGTGTCAAACTCGGGAGCCTAGCATATTTCATTATTTTGTTAATTTTATCCCAGTGATTCCTGCACCTGGTCCATTGTTCTTATATCTCTCGATATGGGTCCCAAGACATATTAGCCCAGTACTTGGCGGATCACTTCATGCGATTAAGACTACTTTTGCCTACCATCCTAATGTCATGTTTTATCTTATCTCGGCCTTGCTGGACTGCTTCTATGTACTCGAGTCTCTCTACCACTCATTGCGCCCTTTCATACCATCGCTCCATCTCATTGCATGTCGCGAGGGCCATGAGAGTGTCCTCCTAGAACTCAGCTATGTTCTCGGTTAACAAGTTTATTTCCTTCTTGAACTCATTGTAAACTCCTGCGAACTCACTTCTCAGATACACAACGGTCTACGTGGTGCATTTATAGTATTTGGAAAGATGGAGCAAGTACTTGAGCTATTTTAGGGCAGAGGCTAGTTCCTTTTCATCCCTCCTGGCTCTATCCAAGGTGGCATCTGAGAGGGCCCTTCCTATGTAGACTAGTTCAGAAATTCGGGTGGCTGCTGTGTTGATCAAGTTCTCCTCTATGGTAACTAAGATGGAGTGATCCAACGAGATCCTTATTTTCTTCATAGTCCTTTGAAAAATGGCCTTTCTCCTTTTATTGTAGGAGATCACATACATATATGCTACCTCGTCTACCATCTCTAGTATCTGTTGATTTCCCCATGTTAGTTTCTTTCCCAAACTACCGGTGGTGTATATTTGTTCAAGATTGGACTCTCGAACTTCCTCGCTATACCTTGCAGGTCTGAATCCTACTTGTCGCTCATCTGGGATTTGAGTGTTGGGCAGAATGGAGGTGTTGGGTATAGACTCGTTACTTAGTTTCTCATTGGTTGCAGAACTGCTTATTTCCTTCTGCGGGGATGCTTTCTTTGTCTCTTTCGGTTTGGGCTCGTCATTCGTATCCCCTTCGATTTCCGATTCATTGGGTTCTTTTTGGGAAACAATTCTTCCCAATGAGGGAATGTTGTTTTGGCTCCAATGTTTGTTTTTATGTCCCTGAAGGCTGGGGGTTGGATGAAGGTATTCTTGGTAGTTGTCTTAATGACAGGCAATGGTTTGGGGACAAATTCTAATTATATTTCAACTTCTAGGGAGGAGCCCTCTCTTGCTTCTGGTTCTTGCGACTTTGGCGCTCTTGGGGATTTCCTAGTGGAGGGTTTCTTCAGAGGAAATGTTCCTGCAATTAAAATATCCTTTAAACTTGTGTACAGAGCAGAGTTGGGTTGAGAACATAAAAAGGAACTGTAAAACACCATTTGTGGATATATACATGTAATGCTTGCTAAGATAGTTGTTTGATACTCACTGAACTTTGGATGACTTCTCTAGATCGTTATCCCTGCTCCTCTGGTCATTCTGAACTCTTTGTCGTGCAGAATAGGATCATACACAATGACCTCGACAACATATAACAGGAGAGACTTTATCTTTTTCATCAACCAGTTAATACAAGTAATAAATGCAATTCAAAATTAAACTACTGTCGGTTCTTTGCAATTAACCTGTAACTGGCCGATGGCGGAGGCTGATGCATTGTATTGGAAAATTTTAAACGATTTCTTTTGATTCGTGCATGGATTAGAAACTCATGCACGATCCACAATTTTCTTAACACCTTAAATGCGTCGTACCTAGCGAATCTGAGGCTTAAAACGTCTTATCGCATTGTGTCTTTCCATCTTGGAGGTCAGGGATCATCATTTTAAAAAGTAAAATTAATGTGTATATTATTTCATAACTCCCCGACACTGAAATTGCGTCGAGTGTCGACGGTCGACAATACCGCTCCTCTCCTTGCGTGGCGCTTACTTTTTCATTTTTCTTCCAAACCCGAATGGATTTGTCTTCATCTATACTCCTATCAAATTTTAATTGCAAAAAGGAAAGACCTTCGTCTGCCGATGCCGATGAAGATCGGTGCTCAGTTATTTTAAACTTCTCAAACGATTTTCATCGCCTTTAATCTTTACCGATGTCGAACTTCTAAGCGCGTTTGGGAAAGCTTTAGTTTGTCGATTCCTTAAGTAGTTGTTAAGTACCCTTTAATGGTTAAGATGATTCTTTGTTGTATGTTCAAGAAAACTTTAGAAAAATCAAATATGAAAAATAAGCGCAGTTATTAGTTTCATACCGAAT
This sequence comes from Picea sitchensis, assembly GCA_010110895.2. Classification (NCBI taxonomy): domain Eukaryota; kingdom Viridiplantae; phylum Streptophyta; class Pinopsida; order Pinales; family Pinaceae; genus Picea; species Picea sitchensis. The sequence continues at coordinate 3,106 of SNQJ01S0169895.1, forward strand.
GAAAAATAAACAGTGCAAAGGACCAAGTGGTACCCAAAAGTAAAAAAAAATGGACATAGACTTTTAGGGTGTGTTGAGTGCTCAACAAATGGTGATTCACTGGGTGAAATAAGAATCTATGTTCCTCCTTCGAGGCTCTGCTGATACGGAAACTGATGGAGGATCTCAATTGATCTTGAATCATAACCTTTTAACCTTTGCATCGGATGTCCTTCGGTTGATGCTTCCGAATCTGTATGTGGGGTTTTAATCTCTTTCCTCCTTTGTTTCCTTTGAACCTGACTCATTGCCCCCCCTTTTAGAAATTTTAGCAAAGTATTCACCATCATGGGGCCTTTAATTACTTCTACCCACCTGCTTTGGTGTCACTCCACTGCCAGCAAGTGTCCATATCCCCGACGGAGATATCTGCATACCCTCTCCTACTATTCACTTTTTTGATAATATCAATTTCATTTCATCATGATGCACTGAGTGAGTAGGAGAGAAGGATGTCTCCTTATTTTCTAGGTGAGAGAGTTAAGGTGGATGCTTCACTAGCTCCATTTCTGGGTTTATGTAGTCCTTTATGGATTTCCTTCTTTCCATTGAGATCTAACCGAACCACAAAGTAGACATTTTTGACATTTCTCCGAAGTCGTTCATTTTCTCCAGTTGGATAGAAGATTCCTCAAAGTAACTGCAATTTTTCCATTGTTTCTAGTGTTTGTGAGTGAGTGATGAGTTAGTAACAGGGTTTGCTACATTGCGCGACCTTAAGACCAACCATCATTTTACTGGACATACCTTCAAAAGAAAAGAAATATAGGAAGAAAATAAACAACAAAAGATGTACTTGCGCAATCGTGAAGACATTCAACAAGGAACGTAAAACACACACACACACACACACACACACACACACACACACATATATATATATATATATTAAACTTACTAGAAGTATTGTTTTAGCGCTTGGCCATTTGTTGGGAGGGCATCAGGTTCTCCCCTCGGACTCTATAATCAATAAGTGTCTGCCCTGATTTTCTCAGCTACCTAGAAAGGTCCAATCCATAGAATCTTAAACTTAGAATGTTTCCCTTTAGGTTCATTTGCTCTGTCCCACTTCAGGACTAAGTCTCCTACTTCAAAATTCTTTTCTTTAGCCTTATGCTTATTGAACCATCTTTTCACTATCTGTTGGTGAGCTAGGAATTTTGACTTAGCCTTTTCTCTCTCTTCTTCCAGCATGAGTAGAGTGTTAATCCATTGTTTCATGGTCGATAAGGGTTCTTCATTGGAATCTTGGGCCAACTGAAGAGACGGAAGATAGAGTCCATTTGGGAGGATGGCTTCTTTCCCGTAGACCAAAAAGTATGGTGAATTTCCTATAGATTCTTTAGGTGTGACCCTATCGGCCCATAGAGAATTATAGAGTAGATTATGCCAATTTCTTTGGTTATCCGTAACTGTCTTCTTTAATATCCTTACCAGGTTTTTATTAGTTGATTCAGCCACACCATTTCCCTGGGGATAGTAATTTGTAGAGTACTTTATTATGATTCCTTTTGTCCAGAGAAAACTCTGTCAATAGGGTGGAAGAAAAGTAAGTTGTGTTATCAAAGAACAAAACAAAAGGGACACCGAACCTCATGATCAGTTTCTATTATATGAATTGGATCACTACCTTCTCGGTTACATGAGTCAGAGGGATGGTCTCTGCCCATTTTGTGAAATACTTGGTGGCAGTAAGAATGTACTTGTGCAATTTTGAAGAGCTAAGTGTGATTTATCCTATGATATCCAACCCACACTGCTCAAAAGGTCGAGAGGCAATAACAGGATGGAGTGGGACTTCCGCTCTTCTCTCCTTTCCAGAGCTTATTTGACAAGTCTTACAGTTTCTAGCGTAAGTATGAGTGTCTTTGAACAAGGTGGGCCAATAATAGCCGACTCTCATAATGTTATGAGCGGTAGTGTTTCCTGCAAAATGTCCCATGAGGAGGGCATCATGGAGTTCTTTCAGTACCTTGTCTGCTTCTTCTCGTTAGAGACATATTAATAGTACCCCATCACAATTGATCTGGAAGAGCAACGAATTTATAAGACAATATTGTGCATATTTTAATCTCAGGGCTCTCCTTTCTCTAGGGTTGAGGTTTTCGAGACAAGTTCCATGATGTAGAAGATAAGTTAAATATTTATACTAGGATTCTTGTCCTAGGGAGATGTATGCTACTTCACCACACCATAGTTTCATTTCATTATCCCATTCGAGATCTTCATTTACTTGATCCTGGGCTTCGGCTGCAAGCTTGCACAAACCTTGTCCTTTTACTAGTTTTGCAGGTTTTATATCTAGATCAAATTCTTGGACTACCATCATCCAGTTCCCCCTTCTTTCCCTCATTTCTTGTTGGGTGAAAAAGCATTGGAATGCAAGGTGTGACACAATTACTTTAGTGTGATTCTTGAGGATGTAAGACATGAAATGTTTTACTACCTTATAAACTGCGTAGGCCTATTTGTCTACAGCAGGATAATTGAGCTCATCTCCTTGAAGATTAGTACACATAAATGACATCGGGGATTTTTTGTGGCCATCATCCTATTGAGTCAAGACTGTAGCTAGCGATTGATAGGAGGCGAAAATATAAAGGAAAAATTCTCTATTGAAATTAGGACTTCGCAACACCAGGGCCCGGGAAATGGTAGCCTTGATATTGTTGAAGGCGTCTTTTTCCTCACCATCCCACTTAAATTCGGCATCTTTGTGAATCATATTTTTAATGGTTTGATGATTTCTGCGAATTTGGGAGTGAACTTCCTCACAAAATTGATTTGCCCGAAAAAGGACTGCATAGATTTCTTGTTATGGGGTAAGGGAAGTTGAGATATGGCTTTAATTCTTTCCAGGTCTATGTGAAACCCTGCTTGAGATATAATGTGACCTAAAAACTTACCTTCCTCGACCCCAAATATAGTTTTCTTAGGGTTTAAGGATATACTGTATTTCCTACACCTCTCAAAAATTTGAGTTAAGTGTTGGATGTTCTCTTCTCTGTTCTTTGAATACATTGTTATGTCATCTAGATACACTACCACAAATCTATTGATTAGTCCCTGGAAAGCTACATCCATGGATATTTGGAAGGTTGCTCCTGCGTTAATTAACTCGAAAGGCATGTGCTTATAAGTGAAGGTTCCCCATTTGGTTCGGAAAGTGGTTTTTAAATGATCTTCCTCTTAAACAAGGACTTGGTTATAACCTGAGAAACCGTCTAGTAGAGAGAAGATATCTGAGCCAAACATGGTCTGTAGGATTTGTTCCATCGACGGGACTGGGTAATTGTCCTTTTCTGAAGCCCTGTTGAGGTTCCTAAAATCTACGCATAGGCGGATCTCCCATGACTTTTTTCTCACTGGAACAAGGTTTGCTACCCAAGAGGAATGCCTAACCTGAAAAATGATCTTGGCATCTAAAAGCTTCTTTAATTCCTGATACATAAGAGGTTCCAAGGATGGGTGATACTTTCAGAGCTTCTGTTGGAAAGGTTTTACTTCCGGTTTTAGAGGGATGGTGTGTTGAATGATTCGGGTATCATACGTTTTCAAATCCCTATAGGACCACGCAAAGACATCCTGTTGTTGTCTAAATAATTTGAGGTAAGATTTCCTCTCTTCCTTAGATATAGTCTTGCCCGGATTCGCATTCTTTGGACTCTCTGGGGTTCCAAGATTTATAGTTTCATGCAGGGGACAAGAGCTACTAGTCTTTGCATTTTTGGGTCCCTTAAATCGCTCTTTCAAATCAAACATATTTTTTAGATTAGCTATCCCTTTTGGGATCGTGTGACCCTTTGATTTATCCATAGGTTGTCTCATCCGAGATCCGTTTCTGTGGAAAATTCTTGGAATTATTCATCATCAATAGAGAGGTCTTTGAAATTGTCTTGGTTAGTCAAGAAGCTTATGATTTCTTCATCTCCTTCAAAGACTTTCCAATTGGAAATATTATTAGGTACCGATGGTTTGTAGAGAAGTTCCACAGTGAATCAAGAGGCTTCATAATCTTCTAAAGGTGACAGCTTGGAAGAAGTTGTGGCCAAGGAGTCAGCTCGAATATTCTTTGTTATGGGGATCACAGTGATATCAAAAGCCTCAAAGTGCTCTATTCACCTATACACCTCCTACTGATAGTTCTTCAGATGAGGAGAATTGCAATGTATAGTATTTCTTACTTGTCTAACAATAATTTAAGAGTCCCTGAAAACTTTCAATTCTTTGATATCCAAATCTATGGCTTTCCTTAATCCTTGTACCAGAGCTTCATATTCGGCAGTGTTGTTGGTACATTCAAATTCTATCCTACAGGACAAGAAATGACATTTACCAGTAGGATTGATGAGGATGGATCCTGCTCCAGACCCTTCCTGAGATTTAGATCCATCAAAATAGAGGGTCCAAATTTGTGAACGAGAATCACTATTTTCATTTCCCTTATTAGTTTCTTGCTCCCTGACCTCTTGTTTCGCAAGCTCTAGCACTGTGTTTTGGTAGAAAAGGGTGTATCTTGTCGGTATCAATGATTTCTCTTGCAAAATAAATTCGTATTTTTGGGTAAGAGGAACATCAGATAGGAGGGGGGTGAAATTTCTGAAGTAGGATTCGTAGGAATAATTGCCCAGTATGGGTAAATCTATGGACGAGGGCTTGTTAGGGGTTTCTAAGTCAGTGACCGTATTTTTTACATATCTCTCCATATCGATTCTGATCATGTTTTTGTATCCCTTCAGTGGTATCCAGAGGTGTGCCCAGTCTGTACTGAAGTATCCATTTATCTTTTTAGACCAATATCGACTCAGTAATAGCCCATATGCCTCTGGGATATCTACTATAATAATGTCGATCACTTGCACAAATGTGGGGTTCGTCGATATTCAGATCATCATGTCTTTGAGTTCTCCTATGAACTTAACCTGGGTCCTGTCTAGTTGTATGACATGTTTATCACTCTTGAGAGGAACGACATTCAATTTCTTGCAAACTGACAAGGGCATGACATTGGAGGATGCTCCAGAATCTACTAGATAGTTGTGAAGGTTCCTATTGAATATTTCAAACATTAGGAGGAACGGGGGAACAAAAGGTTTTTCCTTTCTATCTCCTAAACATGTATTCACAGTTGGTTTTCCCACCGGATCTGTGTGAGTCAAAATTATTTCTAGGAAATTTCCCTTCATCGGGTTTTCTGCAGAGTTCAAGGCCTCTAACAGAAAGTATTTCTACTGAGGGATCTTGCATATATCCATAACTGAAATATTGGCCTTTAGCTTCATCAAATCTTCGACCATGTTGTAATCTAGTTTGGGTGATTCTTGGGTATGGATGCTTATAGGATTTTTACTGAGACTAAAAGATGTCTTCAGGTGGTTAGGATTTAAATTACTTTGCGAGGCTCGGGTGGTGTCGGTATCTTTCAAGCCGAGTGGGCCCTTACTATGTGTCTATATCACCAAAACTTCCACGGGTTGGTCCCGAGACTCAAACAAATCATTGGAAGGTATGATCAGGTCGGGATCCCTTATCATCATGGTTGTATCTCATGGTGGGTCAACTTCTTCTTGGTCAACAATATTCATAACCGAACTGTTTGGTTGTTCGGTCAAGGAGACTTCGTCTAGAAACCGATTGGCCATCAAATTCATGGCATGTAACCATTGAGGGCGGTCTCTTTCAAAGTGGTTTTCCTGATGATAAGTACATAAAGAATCAAATGTGACATTCCCTAGATCGAAATTTAAGTTAGAGGGGGAAAGTTCAATTTCTTTGAAAGGAGGGTTTCGTTTAAAGAAAGGCTTATAGAGCCTTTGGCCTTGGTTTCCCTCCCCTGCATTTCTCTTCATGTCTATCATTTTGTTGGATAATTTATTAACCATGCATTGTAGATCTTCTATATCACCATTACCTTTGTTGGGAGTCTGTTCAACCAGTTTTAACGGAGGTCTAGTCAGAAGGAGTGCTCTCCTGGGAGGGGGCTGGCTTTATTTTTTCATTAAGGAGACCCGACCCTCTTTACATCCTTTCATATAGAATTTTATTGTCTTGGCCTCCTCAAAATTGTCTACCAAGGTTTTCTTAGCGGCTCTTTTTATGAACATAGAAATAGAAGGTGGGAGCATGTTGGCATAAAACTCGATTTGCAACTCTTGAGTTGGCTTTGTTGCAGGATGGAATTTGTTTAAGATGGTCGTGAATCTCTGATTGAAATCTTTGAACCTCTCTTTCGAACTCATGGTGGCTATGAAAAACTCAGCAATTAGGCCTCCCGTAGTAGTCTCCTCTGCAAATTTATCTAGAAAATATTTCTGGAACTTAGTCCAACTGGTTATAGATCCTACCAGCAAATTGAAATACCACATGGAAGCTGAATTTTCAAACGTGTAGGGGAAGAGTCTGTAGACTACATCTTCATGTTGAAAATTCATAAGTCATATTGCGAGTATGAACTTCTTGATATGATTTTCAGGTAATCCTGAAGTTTCATTGTCGTACTTAGGAAGCAGTTTCTCCGGATGACAGGGAAGATTATGTACTTGTCCAGGGATGGCCACAAACACTCCGGCCAACCAGGGCTGATTGTTCTGAAGAGGGATTTCTCTATCTTCCTCATGGTTATTATTACCCTCCATATCTTTGGAATCTATGTTGAACTCTTCTTCTTCCAAAAAGTTGTTTGGTTCGGAGACGTCGGCAGCTGGCATTTCAGGTATCATATTGAGAGGTTCTTGGATTTTGGTAATTGTGAAATATATTAAGTCTGCTACAGAGTGTACGAAAACCTTGTCGGGAGTGTTAACCATTGGTCTTATTTGTTTTTTTCATCGAGGGAGGATGGGAGCTAAGGACAATGCATGGATCTGTCACGCGTAGACTCTAGTGATTCTCCTGAATTGATTCACTTCCTCGTGAGGAAGGGCGTAAGGTATTTCAAGGTGAAAAGGTTCTTCCTCGAGCTGGGGTGAGTTATCTGTTTCGAAAATACTCAGTGTGTGTGGGTTGTCTTGTGAAGGACTAGCCATGCATGTGGGTTGTTACGAATTTGTAGGTTGTTTAAATGATAGATAAAATATATATTCAACCATTCATTCTCAGGCCCTCCTTCTAGCGCCAATTTTTTTGATGGGTCCTAAATCCCTTAGCTCAACAGTAGGAACCAAACCCACCACTGAGGCCCAATTAGACTCTGCATCATTTAAAATGGAATGGTTCTCCAGATCTTGCAATTTGGCTAATTTATCGATGGGCTTTGTGTTTTCTTGTGAAGGCTCTTCCTTTAGTTAGGACTTTTTTCTTCTGTATTTTCTCTTGGGTGGGGCTGATATGAGAGATTCAATCCAGTATAAAACAAATTTACAAACAATAGGATTAAGTTTTAACTACTGGGGAAGAGGTTAATCTTGGGATAACCCACTGCTCAACATGCAGACAATTACTCTATACCACAGGCCTAATACTAACACATTAACCATGTGAGCATCCAATTACTGTCTGAGAAACTAACTATCAGAAAGAAAGCACATATGTAAAAAAAAAATGAAAACAAAAATAATTCAGTTACCATAACCATGCATCACATAATCACACAACGATTTATCTTCATAATTAAAGAAAAGAACATCAAGACATTGCACCAAATAACTTGACAATGGAATTAATTGCTCTTACTCATTACTGCATCATTCATGAAACCGGATAGGAAGTAGTTCTTCTCCAAGTCCAATCACATGCATCTGATGAAAATAGCTTGTCTTTGGTCCAGAAGGGCTTCTCAATTCATAGCAGTCTCAAAATAATTCTTAACAACCAATGTTTGCCTCTGTGTCCCTAAAGGTCTACGGTTGGATGAAGGCCTTCTTGGTAGTTGTCTTAATGATAGGCACAAGTTTGGGGATGAATTCTAATTGTCTTGGAACTGCTGGGGAGGATCCCTCTCCTGCTTCTGGTTCTTGTGTCTTTGGTGCTCTTGGGGATTTCTTGGTGGAGGGTTTCTTCGGAGACATTGTTCCTACAACTAAAACAACCTTTAAACTTGTGTATAGAGCAGAGTTGGGTTGAGAACATGAAAAGTAAGTGTAAAATACCATGAGTGGATACATACCTGTAATGCTTGCTAAGATAGTTGTCCAATACTCACTAAACTTTGGACGACTTCTATGGATCGTTAGCCATGCTCCTCTATTTGTTCTGAACTCTTTGTCATGCAGAATAGGATAATACAGAATGACTGCAACACCATATAACAAGAGAGACTCTATCTGTCACATCAACTAGTTAATACGAGTAATAAATGAAATTCAAAAATAAACTACCATCGATTCTCCACAATTAACTTGTAACTGGTCGATGGAGGAGGCACGGAGATAGATGCATTGTATTGGCAAATTTTAAACGATTTCTTTTGATTCACGCATGGATTAACAACTAATGCATGATCCACAATTTTATTAACACCTTAAATGTGTCATACATAGCGAATTTGAGGGTTAAAACATCTTATCACGTCGTGTCTTTCTGGCTTGGAGGTCAAGGATCGACATTTTAAAAAGTAAAATTAATGTGTATTTTATTTCGTAACTCCTTGACACTGATATCACATCGGGTGTCGGTGGTCGGCGATATCGCTCCTCTCATTGTGTGACGCTTACTTTTCTATTTTTCTGCCGAAGTAGAATGGATCGGTCTTCGGTGATACGTGGGGCTTATGCCCTCAAAAATATACAAAGAGTGCCCCCGACTTAAAAATGGTCCACCCTAGCTAAGCACGAGGCTAATTAGCCCTGCCATAGTGGACTACATCATTTTCCAAATGCCGAAATAGCTGGACCCAGGTCCGTGGCACCCCAACAACATAAGGTTGCATATATGGCGGGAGATCCTTGATCTCATCCATAGGCACAGTATGAGTCAGTGCGGACAGGTTCGACTCCACTCATCTCAAAACTCTCTCAGCCTCTCCGGCTAGAGGTACACCCGTTGTTGTTGTTGGTCCGGTGGCTACTACTACTACCTTTGGTTGTGGATGGTGCCTGTTCCATGCAAAATCAGCTGGACGCAATGGTCCCACATCTATACATAACATATACATAGTTTTGAGGTGCTCTGGTACACATAAAAAATGATATATATAAAAGAAATAAAAAATAAAAAATATTTTAAAGAAAAACGTACCTAATTCTCCTCGCTCCGCTCCGGGAGGTACGGGCATGTCAGGATCTCTAGAGAAGTTGACCCCGGTGTTATCACTCCAAGAAACTCCTTAGGGTTGTAGGCTAAGGATGCTTGGTAACTTAGAAATAATGTGTATATATGCTTGGAAAAATGGGGTCTTTAATGATCAATGTAATAGACAACTCATACATCTAAAGAAACAGTGCTTTCAGGAATCAATAATCAGATCAAGTAAATTGAAAGGAGAGGATGAAGAACACTATTCTTGATTTCCAAATACAACTGAATGTAGGGATTAATGAAATATAGAGAGAAATCCTTTACTTCAAGTCTATGAGCTCAATAAACAGATAACAGTCTTCATGAACTAAAATAAACCGAAACAAAGTACAGAAAGGGAAAGATGGATAATTCTGATATTGAAAACGAAAGGAAACTGAACTTTATTTCTGCAAATAAGAGTCTATACAGTAGCACAAAATATATCCCAGTTTGAACCCTTGTCTCTTAGAAAATATAGGTATTTATAGCCTTTTACAATCAGTTTTTAAGATCCTAAAAACTTGGATCTGTATCTAAAAATAGCAATTCAAATCTAACTAAGCAACTTGATAACAAAGACTTAATAACTAGACTAGCATTCGAATTGTCTTCAATCTTAAAATTTGACATCTGTATTCTTTAGCTCCTGGAATCTGTGATGTTATGAAACATGGCAAAGGCACCTGTCTTGACAGTTGGATTTCTTCAATGTTCATAGTCGATACTTGAGGAAGTCAATTTAGCATGTGGTTCTCAAAAAATCTCACGAATCTCTGATGCAGAGTCTTTTTCGATCAAGTTGTTATCCCTTTGATACCCTGGAACCTCTTTAAAACCTGTGAAAAATGACCTGCTCCATCCTTAGCTTTCAAAAATGTTTTTTCTGCTTTCACCAGCTAACTCGCCTTATGATTCACTGGTTAGCTGGTGAAAGCGTTGCCTTTCACTAGCTAACTGGTCGTAAAATTGCGCTGTGCACTGGTGAAAGCTCTGCCTTAGCCCAAAATGAACTTTCACCTCCAAAACTGTGATTCCATAAAAAACTCAATGTGTCTCTGCTTTATCCCCTTGCATGTTTACAACAACCTGAGCAAGCACTTGCAAATCTGGGTGTGATTTTTTCTTTTGCTTCAATTTTCTGATTTTCCTTTTAATGCACTTTCCTAGCCACCATAGACTGTTATAGTCTTTGGTGATTTTTTGTTTCCTCTTCTTTTCCTTGACACTCTCACGAGCCATATTTTAAAATGCAGCATTGGTTTCTGCAAAATTATCAGACAACATCTTGTATCTTTCTTTTATTACCCTCTCTAAGACCTCCTGTTGAGCGATCACTTCTTTGAGATGCTTGATTTTCTGCATTTTCTTCGACTTAGTGCTCTTTGATGTTTCCCCTTCCTCGGTGTGAGTAAAGGTCTCACAATTCTGTGCAAACTCAATGAAATGTTCAGGACTTTTGATGGCAGGGCTCTCATCTTCTTACTCTGGTTCTGAGTCTGTGTAGGGCAGGTTTAAGATGTTTGTTCTCCCTTCTGTAGGCTGCTCTGTAGTAGTTTCAAAATTCAATTTTTTCTTTGACCTGTGAGATTTCACACCAGAGATTCTATCTTCTGGAGGTCCTGGAAGGGTCCTCCTCTTCCTCGAGCTTCTTTTAGGAGTCAATTGCTTCTTTCCATCTTTCCTCTGTTCATTCATGGGCTGAGTTTTAGTTTCAAAGCCCTCCCAAAAAAGAAAATGTTTCCAGGTCCTTCCCTTCTGTCTTAGATCCTCCAGAATGATTAATTTAATAAGGCCAAACTGGAAAAGAGTGTTCTTAATGCTTAGAGGTTCAGCTCTAATCTTTTTACAGACCTTAGTTAAGCTCTTGTGCAAGAAGAAAGGTATATTTAGGAGAATTTTACCTGTGAAATGGTCTAAGAGCTTGAAATGATACAACATCAGTTTGTCATACCTGCCTTCTGAAGTTATGTAGAGTTGGATGCCCTTAAAAAAATCCTACCACTCATCCTCTAAATGGGAAACTAGAATGCTCTTCTTCCATGCATTATGCCTGAATTCTTCCTTCAAATATGCTCTGAAATTTAAGTTTTTGGTGGCAGTCATTTTGAACCAACTCTGGCCCGATCTTGGTAAGTTGGTCGCTGCAGCGATGGAAGCTTCATCCAAAATGATCTCTAAGGACCCAACACAGGCCTTATTCCCATCAAATGTTTTAGCAAAAGCCTCTGTTGTTGATTGGTGACAGCCATTCTGTAGCCTTTCGACATACTCCATAGAGCCTTCATTTAAGAAGTGTTTTTTCACTTCTGGGTGCGCCTGTAGGAAGGACGGGATGTCTAGTTCTCTTCTCAATAACGAGCCACTACGTCTCCTTTCCATTTGCAATTCAAAATCCCAAACAATTCTGCACACCAAACACTGCAATCTATTGTTCGGGTCGAGGTCTTGCGCTGGTGAAAGCACTCAACTCTGTCTTTCAACATTAAAAACTTAGCATACATTTGTGAGCAATGCGTGAAGCGATGAGCCGATTTGATGTCGTCAGCCAAGTAGTACTGCACCTGTACCTACGATGATGGATTAAAATTCACCATTATCGACGCCATGATTGTGAAGCATGCGTTACTGAACGAGATCTGCTTTGCAATCCGATTTAGAGGTGCAAACCCGAGTCTCCATCATTATCCACTTTCACCAGCACATCATACTTGATTGCATGACGTGGGATGAGTGTATCATCATTTGATTTTTAAAACGTGGATAAAACACATGTGATTCCCGCTTTCACCAGCTAATTCCCCGTGAGAAACGCTCTTCGGTTGTTGAAAATCGTCGCTTTCACCAGTGCACAACCCGTGAGAAATGCTCGTTAGCTGTTGAAAATCGCCACTTTCACCAGCGCACAACCCGTGAGAAATGCTCCTTAGCTGTTGAAAATCACCACTTTCACCAGCTAAACATCATCTTTAAAACACGCGTTAGCTGTTGAAAGCATTTTATGAAAATTTTAAAGAGAAGACCTTTATGGGTCGTCTTATTTCTAATACAAAAATCAAAACCTAAGTCTTGCTACTAGAAAAACTCAAAACCAAATTTGAGAAAACTACCAATAGCCATGCTATCGACCAGAAAATGAAACCATAGTGATGGATTCATTTTGGGAGATAACATTTGGATCCAACTGGGATGGGCATCTCCCTGTGAGGTGACCAAGAACCTAGCTAGACTCAGTAGCCTTTATTACAAAATTAAAAAGAAATTTGAAAAATAGTTTTGCTGGTACCATTGGGCATGAAGTTATTCAAGTGACAGAAAACAAAGAAAACAAAACTAAAAAAGAATATGTACAAGTAGAAAAGGTATTTTAAGAAAATCCTTATGAAAAATAGGTCTTCAGAAAGCGCCCGTTGAAAGGGCCACCTGCTACTTCCTCGCCTGACAGATTTTGGAGAACAAAGGTATTTTTCTGCTGCACTGTTGTTATGACAAAAGGACCTGTCCAGAGAGCCTCAAATTTGCCGTGTTTCCCCTTCTATTGCCTTGCTACATCCCACTTTAAGACTAAATCCCCTGTTTTGAAGACATTTGATTTGACTTTCTTGTCGAAGATCTCCTTGATTTTTTCTTGATGTAATTCTTCTTTTTCCAAAAGTTGCTCTCTATCTTATTGCAGCTCTACCAAATTATGAATTCTCCGGGTCAAATCACTTGGTTCAGAATCAGTTTCTTGTAAAAACTTTGCAACAACAAGTTGAACAGGAAATATGGCTTCAGTACCATATACCAACTTGAAAGGAGATGTACCAATTGATTTCTTACATGTAACCCTGTCAGCCCACAAAGAAAACTTTAGCTTGGAATCCCAACCTCTGGTATTTTTTTTCAAGAAGCTTCTTTATAATTCTGACTAAACTCTTGTTGGATGACTCAGCTAAGCCATTTCCTTGCGGATAGTAAGCAGTGGAATGTACCAGTTGAATTACCAGCTCTTCACATAATTTCATCAAGTGTTTATCATTGAATGCAGTAGCGATATCATTGACTATTCTCTTAGGGTAGCCAAATCTAGAAAATATGTTTTCTTGCAAAAAAATTATGATGACAGTATGATTGGCGTTCTGGGTGGGAATAGCCTCAATCCACTTTGTAAAGTAAT
>SNQJ01S0169895.1:22898-37899 GCA_010110895.2 Picea sitchensis
GGAGGAATGTGAAAGAGGTGAATCTTCTAATGGGAAAGAGGTCTGATAAGAGGCTCTGTAAAAATTTGCAAGCTGTCCAGCTAAATTTCCTTCACCTTTAGCAGATATCTCTTGGAGGAGATGTTCAATAGCAATGAGGCTAGTATAAATGTTCAATTGATCTTCTTGTTGCTGAGAATTAAAAGACTCAAGGGAAGAAGAACTGTGGCTTCTTTCGAAAGTCTTAGATGTTTTTTCAATCAAATTTAAATCTATCAATTTATCATCATTAGAATTTTTCTGTTGATCAAAAGGAATTTGTTCTTCTACAGTATTTACAGTTGTTTTTTCATCAATGTTCTCTGAAAAGAACTCAAATGTTTTTGTAGTATATTTTCCAGAACTGAAAAGAGGATTACCTTTTGTATCTAATCTTGAAGTTTGACCTTGAATTGTCTTTCCTTTCCTAAGAATTAGTTCTGGATTGGACACTGGTGTGATAGGTGATTCTTGAGGATTCGCCCTAGTACTGATCCTCTTAGGAGCCAGGACGAACTTGTGGAGTCGCTAGATAGATAATTACAACCAAATAAAAATGTCTAATCTTTGTCTATCATCAAAGATCAACTCTATGTCGTATCCCAGGAAAGTAGAACTTGAATTTCGTCTCCCCGGCAGCGGCGCCAATTTGTTATCACTCCAAGAAACTCCTTAGGGTTGTAGGCTAAGGATGCTTCGTAAATTACAAATAATGTGTATATATGCTTGGAACAATGGGGTCTTTAATGATCAATGTAATAGAAAACTCATACATCTAAAGAAAGAGTTATTTCAGGAAAAAATAATTAGATCAAGTAAATTGAAAGGAGAGGATGAAGAACACTATTCTTGATTGCCAAATACAACTAAATGTAGTGCTTAATGCAAGATAGAGAGAAATATTTTACTTCAAGTCTATGAGCTCAATAAAGAGATAACAGTCTTCATGAACTAAAATAAACTGAAACAAAGTACAGAAAGGGAAAGATGGATAATTCTGATATTGAAAAAAAAAGGAAACTGAACTTTATTTCTGCAAATAAGAGTCTATACAGTAGCACAAAATATATCCCAGTTTGAACCCTTGTCTCTTAGAAAAGATAGGCATTTATAGCCTTTTACAATCAGTTTTAAGATCCTAAAAACTTGGATCTGTATCTAAAAATAGCAACTCAAATCTAACTAAGCAACTTGATAACAAAGACTTAATAACTGGACTAGCATTCAAATTGTCTTCAATCTTAAAATTTGACATCTGTATTCTTCAGCTCCTAGAATCTGTGATGTTATGAAACATGGCAAAGGCACCTATTTTGACAGTTGGATTTCTTCAATGTTCATAGTCAATACTTGAGGAAATCAGTTTAGCATGTGGTTCTCAAAAACTCTCACGAATCTCTGATGCAGAGTCTTTTTCGATCAAGTTGTTATCCCTTTGATACCCTGGAACCTCTTTAAAACCTGTGAAAAATTACCTGCTCCGTCCTTAGCTTTCAAAAATGTTTTTTCTGCTTTCACCATCTAACTCGCCTTATGATTCACTGGTTAGTTGGTGAAAGTGTTTCCTTTCACCAGCTAATTGGTCGTAAAATTGCATTGTGTGCTGGTGAAAGCTCAGCCTTAGCCCAAAATGAACTTTCACCTCCAAAACTGTGATTCCATCAAAAACTCAATGTGTCTCTTCTTTATCCCCTTGCATGTTTACAACAACCTGATCAAGCACCTGCAAATCTGGGTGTGATTTTTGCTTTTTCTTCAATTTTCTGATTTTCCTTTTAAGGCGCTTTGCTAGCCACCATAGACTGTTATAGTCTTTCGTGATTTTCTGTTTCCTCTTCTTTTCCTTGCCACTCTCACGAGCCATCTTTTCAAATGCAGCATTGGTTTCTGCAAAATTATCAGACAGCTTCTTGTATCTTTCTTTTATTACCCTCTCTAAGACCTCCTCCTGAGCGATCACTTCTTTGAGATGCTTGCTTTTCTGCGTTTTCTTCGACTTAGTGCTCTTTGATGTTTCCCCTTCCTCAGTGTGAGTAAAGGTCTCACAATTCTGTGCAAACTCAATGGAATGTTCAGGACTTTTGATGGCATGGATCTCATCTTCTTGCTCTGGTTCTGAGTCTGTGTAGGGCAGGTTTAAGATGTTTGTTCTCCCTTCTGTAGGCTACTCTGTAGTAGTTTCAAAATTCAATTTTTTCTTTGACCTGTTAGATTTCACACCAGAGATTCTATCTTCTGGAGGTCCTGGAAGGGTCCTCCTCTTCCTTGAGCTGCTTTGAGGAGTCAATTGCTTCTTTCCATCTTTCCTCTATTCATTCACAGGTTGAGTCTGAGTTTCAAAGCCCTCCCAAAAAAGAAAATGTTGCCAGGTGCTTCCCTTCTGTCTTAGCTCCTCCAAAATGATTAATTTAATAAGGCCAAACTGGCAAAGAGTGTTCTTCATGCTTATAGGTTCAGCTCTAATCTTTTTACAGACCTTATTTAAGCTCTTGTGCAAGAATAAAGGTAGATTTAGGAGAGTTTTACCTGTGAAATGCTCTAAGAGATTGAAATGATACAACATCAGTTTGTCATACCTGCCTTCTGAAGTTATGTAGAGTTGGATTCCCTTAAACAAATCCTACCACTCATCCTCTAAATGGGAAACTGGCATGCTCTTCTTCCATGCATTATGCATGAATTCTTCCTTCAAATATGCTATGAAATTTAAGTTTTTGGTGGCAGTCATTTTGAACCAACTTTGGCCCGATCTTGGTAAGCTGGTCACTGCAGCGATGGAAGCTTCATCCATGATGATCTCTAAGGACCCAACACATGCCTTATTCCCATCAAATGTTTTAGCAAAAGCCTCTATTGTTGATTGGTGACATCCATTCTGTAGCCTTTCGACATACTCCATACAACCTGCATTTAAGAAGTGTTTTTGCACTTCTGGGTGTGCCTGTAGGAAGGACGGGCTGTCCAATTCTTTTCTCAATAACGAGCCACTGCGTCTCCTTGCCATTTTCGATTCAAAATCCCAAACGATTCTGCACACCAAACACTGCAATCTGTTGTTCGGGCCGAGGTCTTGCGCTGGTGAAAGCACTCGACTCTGTCTTTCAACATTAAAAAATTAGCATACATTTGTGAGCGATGCGTGAAGCGATGAACAGATTTGATGTCATCAGCCAAGTAGTACTGCACCTGTACCTGTGATGATGGATTCAAATTCGCCATTACCGACGCCGTGATTGTGAAGCATGCGTTACTGAACAAGATCTTCTTTGCAATCCAATTTAGACATGCAAACCTGAGTCTCCGTCATTATCCACTTTCACCAGCGCATCATACTTGATTGCATGACATGGGCTAAGTGTATCATCATTTGATTTTTAAAACGTGGATAAAACACACGTGATTCCCGCTTTCACTAGCTAATGGCCCGTGAGAAACTCTCTTCGGTTGTTGAAAATCGTCGCTTTCACCAGCACACAACCCGTGAGAAATGCTCCTTAGCTGTTGAAAATCGTCGCTTTCACCAGTGCACAACCCGTGAGAAATGCTCCTTAGATGTCAAAAATCACCACTTTCACCAGCTAACCATCATCTTTAAAACACGCGTTAGCTGTTGAAACCATTTTATGAAAATTTTAAAGAGAAGACCTTTATGGGTCGTCTTATTTCTAAGACAAAAATCAAAACCTAAGTCTTGCTTCTAGAAAAACTCAAAACCAAATTTGAGAAAACTACCAATAGCCATGCTATCAACCACAAAATGTAACCATAGTGACGGATTCATTTTGGGAGCTAACACCTGGCATAGGGGTAGTCCTCTATAGCCAGAATCTGTCGAGACCACCAGTCAAAAAATGTATCATCGAAGGAATCGATGGTCCTCCCTCCCCCCTGTCATGGCAACAATGTTTCCCACCTGCACACTGTTGGGAGGGAGGCCACGTGCCCCCGTATAATCTCTCGGGGACTAATACTGGGTACCCTCTCAAAGAATAAAGAGAAAAGAACAGTCTCAAACCCAAAGTTCTTATTGTTCCACCCATGACACTCTATGAGTTTTCTCTTCATGCACTCTAGCATGGTTGTACTTCAATCGAACACCCATGCATTTAAGCATTGTACTACGCAATGCATATGCACCCAGGAGGCCTGATGTAAAGCCGTGGATCTAGTGATCTACCCAATAAGTAAAACTATCACTTTCAGTGATAGGTTGGTAATTTTTTGGATCGGTACCTGGGAACCCACTTTGTCTGTTCCAACCTCATAATGTTGTTCAATCAACTTAGAAATGTTGTGAGGCCTAGAGGGAAAAGAACAAAGGTTGACTAGTTCCCCTCTCCTCGAGAGTCCAGTTACAAAATAAATATCTTTAGTCATTGGAGTCAAAAACTATCCCTCGAGCATAAAATTATCTGCATCTGGGTGCCAGTAATCCACCAAGGCATTCAACAGCCTAGGTTGTGCCCGCATGAGTGGACAATGAAAGAATTTCCACAACCCACATTGTTTTAATACGACAACAACAACGGGGTCTTCCTTGACCATTGAATCAATGTCCTCATGCTCTCTCTCTCTCTCCAATGGACATACATCCTACAAAATGACAATTTCCAAGGAGATTCAAATAATGCATTTTTAAATTTTCCATATGTTGGAGGATGTACGTGGGTTGTATTGAGGACAGTCGTGTATGTACGTAGGCAGAATTTTCACTGCCTACGTGCATATGCGAGTTGTGCTTGGACAGCCCGCGTACACGCAGGGCCGATCTTTTTAAAGGTGTGTGCCCCTCGAAAAAGCAAAAATAAATGAAAAAAGGAAAATTGGGAATGCAAGAGGGACTAGATTGTACTTACTTGGTCCATGAAGAAGTTTGTTTCGTCCACTGAAGCTCCCGTAATCAACTTCTTTCACAAAGGGGTGTTTTTGGATTCTTGGTCAATTCTCAATTTGCAATGGTGATAATGAGCTACCAACTTCTATTTATAGACTTGTTTGGTTCTTTTTGTCATTTTTTGACCCCCATTGTCGTTTTTCCTAGCTTGAAAATCATGTAACATGGCTCTTGAGTTTCTCATTGGATGTTACGATACACTTTACTTTTGGTTCAACGAACTTTTTGGGAGTTGGGGAACTTTTATGGTCCTTTGGTGAAAAGACATTTTTTCCAAATTTGTGCATTTAAGTTAGGATTCCACTTCCAGTTTTTGCACCTCATTGTCTTTTTTCGCTTTACCATAGGATCGACCCCATCGAATTAAGACACAGAACCATCATTGCTGCTCTAGAAGCATCGTAATTTAGTGGTAGATCCTACCCACACATGGATGCCCTAGGTAGATCTTGGTTTCATTCTGGTGTCCATGCCGTCGCTAATGACTATAGGCTTGGGAGTCCTTTTAGTCTTGTATTGATTACCAGTTTGAGCCTTCACATGTCTGATATATTGTAACTCTTGGCCTCACCCTCGGCACTCCCAAAAAACAAACGAGTCTTCTTTTAAGCCCTTTTCAGACCCTCTAAACATGAAAAGATTTTTGAGTGACCTTGTTGCCCTTCACGCTCGCCAAACTAAAATTTGAAGGCACGTCTGTCTAGCAGTAGTTTACCCCTTTTTCGGTCTGGATGGTCAATTGTACAGACAAAGGTATACTCTAGGAACTTCAGTTCACTATAAGAGTATTCTCAGGTATGAGTTTAACCCTTTTTCGGGCCTGAGGGACTAAATTTACGAAAAATGGAACCCCCACGGAGTCCATAGTTAAGCTCTTTTTAGACTCCCTAAAAGTGAAAATATCATCGAGTGATCTTGTTTCTTCACACTCGTTAAACCAGTCCAGAAGAACATCCATTACGAAGTCCATAGTTAAGCTCTTTTCAGACTCCTTAAAATTGAAAATATCGTCAAGTGACCTTGTTCTTTCACACTCGTTAATTGGTTCAAAAAAACATCTACTGGCATGAGTTTATCCCTTTTTTCAGCCTGTAGATTGAGGAAAAAGGTACACTTCGGGAGATTCATCTCGTCGAGAGAGTTCTCCTCGGTAAATTTCACCTTTTTCAGGATAAGGAGACTAAATCTAGAAAAAGGCAGTGAGTCCATAGTTAAGCTCTTTTCTGACTCCTTAAAATTGAAAATATTGTTGAGTGATCTTGTATTTATCACACTCGTTAAAATGGTTTTGAATAGACATCTCTTCGGTGCTAATTTATCCCTTTTTCGAACCGACTAGACTATCTTCGAAAAAGGTACCCCAGTGGAGTCTTCTTTTGCGCTTTTTCAAAATCTCTAAAAATGAAAAACCATTGAGCGTACCTTCTCTGGGCTCATTTAAAATTACCTTGAAGGATGTTATCATTGTGTCATGTTAATCGCAAATGGATTCCTACTTCTTTGGCCTAATGTCAGCTCCATGTGACTCTCAACTGAACCTTTGAATCATGCCTTATACGCAAGCCTTGTATCAGTTTGCCTTTGTGTCTTGACACCTTGACCCATGGAGGAATTTTCCCGAGTGTCTTTTTCTTGTGCATGTTTCCTTGCTCTGAGCATTAGTGTGTTCCTCGTGCTCGGAACTAGTATGTTTTTTACACTCATTCCTCCTTTGTAACGTAGCATTCTTTTATTCTTTTTCAATCTTTCAAAATATTGAAAAAGACAAAAAAAATCAAATATACCCCAAAAAGAGGATGGGAAAAGTATTTTCTTTTTATGACAGCACAATGAGTTGCCCTTGGACACAGAACATCCTTTTGTTTTTTCATCAAGATATGGGATTTAATATGACCTTACGGAGTTGTTCTCATAACATAGAGTTGTGTCCTCCTTCGTTTGGTTATTCTTCCAAACATATGGAGAGTTTGTGTTGCCTCCTGCATCGTAAACTTATGTCAATGTCATGCTACCTGAGTCTCATCATTCATCGTTCTATTGTCTAAGGGAATTTTTACCCAACTTGATTCATCCCTTCTGCAGTTTGTCTCTTTTCCTCATGTCCGACCATCTCAAAAGTCCAATCAAAGTCTTTGCTCAATATCAATGAAGTTCTCTACCTGATCACCAAGATCCTCTTGTTTGTTCCCCGACAAGCCATCGAAGACCTATGGGTAGTGAATATGTACACTCACATTATAATCCTACTCAAGTTTAAAATATATTGAAGTTGTTTCTCGAGCTTTAAAGACCTCATCTCCAGCCATCAGTCTTCATTAGATTCTTGAAGATGGATACTATTCATGCATATCTTTTGATTTTGAGATGTAGATCTGTTGTGTATTGTCCATGGATACACTTTATATAGTTATATGACATGGATCTACATTGTATTTGATTGGCAACCATGATTTATTTCATATCAAGCATGGGTATGCCCGCCTCGGTGAGACAACTCTTATTTTGTAGATGGCACCTCCTCAACTCTGGTCCCAGGCTCACTCGCTTCATACGTTGGTAAATATTTGTAATGTATTTCGGCCATCATATTCTCTTCTAACCTCACACATTAGGGGGCATATGTTATAACCCTAATTTTCACCAGACATGCATACCTAGTAGTAGGCCATCTTACTTACTATTTTTACCAAGCCAATACTGAATAGCTCTTCTTAAAAACCAATTTTTTGAATATGTACGCACACTGCATCACTACTGCCTGAGTATGTACACTAGATGCACCATTACTTCCCAGGTAAGTACATTATCTACACCATTACAACCAGTGCATACACACAAAAGTTCTAAAAAATAAAAAGTTGTAAGGGAATACAGGCTTTTGGGTAGTTTCCTAACCAATTGACCGCCCATAGCCCATCACCCAACCAAATAACTATCTTTTTGGCATATAAAAGAAGGTATTGCGACACCATTCTAGGGAGAAGCATGAAAGTAGTGAAACTCTACCCATTTCCTAATCCCCCCTTGCCCCAATAATTTGCAGCCACATTGTGAGTTTGAGCCAGAATTCCCCATTCTTGCCCTTTTTCTTCATCCATAAGCCTATGCCTATTCTCTAGAGAGAAGTGTGAGAGAAGAAGGATGTGTGGAAGCAGTTAGATCTTGGTGAAGAGGAGCCCAGGACTGGGTTCGAGGAGTAGTCGTCGATCTCGTTTTGTAAGTGACATTATGAGATTAGTATAAAGAAGTACTTTTTTCCCTCTCACCATATGATGTGTTTTATCTCTATGTACGATTTACATTTTGTTATGACATCTAACCCATTAATCCATATATAGAACTCTTGTTCGCAGTTTCTTTTTTTTCTTTTGGTGAATGCAGGTCATCCTTCTGAGGAGATTTGCAGTCGAGAAGCGACCAAACGCATTGGGATCAGCACCGGACGCAGAGTTCAAGGTAAGACTACCAGATCCCTATACTTTCTAATTTATATATGAATGTGGGGTGTTGTCGAGATAGTAGTTAAAAGTAGGAGACTTTAGACGATTAGTTTTGTCTACACTTTAGAACCCTAGTGTAGTCCGTAGGGGGGTTTTCCCACTATAGAAACAGATTTACCTAGTGATGGAACATGCATAGGTCCAAACACATCACTGTGTATCAACTATAAGATCCCCTTTTCTCTTGTAGCATAGACGTGAATCTTAATCGATTTTTTTACCATGTATGCAATGTTCACAGAAATAAAAATCCAAAGTGCAATTTAACATACCTTCAAACATACCTTTACCATGTAGTGTTTGAAGGCCCTTTTTTCCAATATGCCCCAATCTTTGATGCCACAACATGGTCTTCTTTCCAAGGATATTATTGGTCTTGTCTTCTTTATTTCTCTACTCGAGGACAATAGAACTGTTACACCCATTAGTATAAGTGCTTCCCAACAACTTGTATAGAGTTCCACACTGAACTACCCTCATCAACACCATTACTCCTCATACCATCTTGCAAGTTCCCTTTTCCAATACAGTATCCACTCATGTATCATCCAACCTGCTTAAAGATATTAGGCTCCTCGCTAGTTTTGGAATGTGCAGAACCCCAGGGAGAGTTCTAATCCTTCCATATTTTAGAAACAACTTAACTCTTCCACGTACCATGATTTTGGCCATCGAGTCATCTCCTAGGAATACATCACCACCATCATATTTTTCATATTCACGGAACCACTCCATGTGAGGATTCATATGATATGACGCACCTAATTTGATTAACCATACACCATGGTCTGCATCTGTAATTGTAGATTCCAAGTAAACATCACCTCCTTCTTTAGTGGAGGTTTTCACCTCTATGGAAGAGGTATTATCAGATCCCTTTGGTTTATCAACCTTCTTAGACTTGCAATCTTTTTTATAATTCCCTATTTTACCACATTTCCAGCATTTCCTCAAATATTTTCCTCAAGACTTAGATCTACCTGCAGATTTAGATATCCCCCCCTGGAAGACTTACTAGGATTCCTGTCTTGGGTATAGCTTCTTACAAATAAAGAATATGTGCTCTGACTATCCATATTTTTCCATCTCATCTCTTCAGATAACAAGGATGCAACTATATCCTCATACTTCAATGTAGATTGAGTGGTACTACCAATTGCTACAACCAGATTATCCCAAGAGTCCGGAAAAAAACATAACAAAGTAATACATTTATCTTCTTTTGCAATCGTAATATTAACAGATACANAGGATGCAACTATATCCTCATACTTCAATGTAGATTGAGTGGTACTACCAATTGCTACAACCAGATTATCCCAAGAGTCCGGAAAAAAACATAACAAAGTAATACATTTATCTTCTTTTGCAATCGTAATATTAACAGATACAGGTTGACTTACCAGGGTATTAAAGGAATTTAGATGTTCTGTCACGGAATCTCCATCTTCCATCCTAAGATGATACAACTTCTTTCGAAGAAACAACTTGTTTACAAGGGACTTTGATTGATACAAATTACCTATCTTATCCCATAGTTCCTTGGCTGTAGATTCTCCCGAGACATTCAACAACATTGAATCTACTAGGAAGAGTCGAATAGTACTCCTTTCTCTTCTGTCCAACTTCTCCCAATCTTCCTTCAACATACCAGTAGGTGGTGTACTAGTATTTTTTGTACTAGTAGGTTGTGTACCAGTAGACTATGTGCCAGTAGACTGCGTACCAGTTGGTTGTGTACCAGGATCCACAATGATCCATTATTCTTTTTCTACAATAAGTTCCTCCATCTTGAGCTTCCATAGCTCAAAGTTTTTACCATTGAACTTCTCTATATCAATTCTAGAAGAGCTTGTCATTCCTCTTTCTACACTTGAATCACCACTGCAAAAGCTCCCACTAAACCCATATTTATCATAGACCCAAGATAAACTTGATCTATCAATACCGAGCCAAACCCTCAACCACAAAGGCGTCCCCCTGAAGCCAAAAATGAGATCTGATGCCACATGTAAGTTTTAAACCTATGAATTAAATAAATGCATACATATTCTTAAGAAAAACAAAAATTAATCAATGGTTCATACACAGAGTACACAGAGATTTATGCTGGAAACCCTTAACCGAGAGAAAAATAACCTTCCTTGGTGTCATACCTTTCATCTCTCCATTGTATTAATTTCACCATTCACCATACAATATATACAATATTTTATGAATTGTGTAGCTACCAAAACCCTAATACCCTAATACGGGATTAATTTAGAAAACCGCTAAAAATAGAAAAATCCATTAAAATAGCAAAATCCGCCCCAAAAAAAAAATTGGGGCATTTCCCCAAACCCCGTCAACTTTGGGCAGTAAAACAGAGGGGGGGACCTGGGACCCCCCCAGGAAAGCGCTTGACACACATGACACAAAGAGAAAAGGAAATTGGGATCATCAGATGCAGTTGTCGAATCTGATGCAACCACACACACACACATGCAAAGAATATAACACATACCCAACAGAACATCAATCTCTTTTCTTTCCATTAGTTTGGGAACTATGTTAGATAGTTCCCTAACAAGAAGAAGAAACAAGTTGTTGCTTCAGCGGAGGTGGAGGAGTTTACTCACATGTTCGAGAAGGAGTATTCTTTGACTGCTTGCCTCTCATCTAGATCATCTTCCACTTGTATTTGGTACATTGATAGTGGCACCCCCCACCATATGATAGGAGTTCGTGAGTACTTTATTGAGTTTGCAATGATTGGAGACTAGGAGGTGGTACTTGGATATGACTCAGTGGTTAGATCAGTTGGGTGTGGGATTGTATCATTTCAGAGGGAGTCTTTACCTCCCATGTTGTTGAGAGATGTCCTATATGTTATGGGACTGAAGAAGAAATTGGTGTCAGTTTCCACTATTGAGGATAGGGTGCATGAGGTATTTTTTTGTGATGGGTAGGTGCTCTTTATCCTAAGGGATCTCCAGTCACTTCGGCCAAAGTGATTGGTATTCAACATGAGAATTTGTACAAGCTCGTGTTTCAACCTTCGAGAAAATTGTTTCATGGCACCAACACCAGTGACCTTTGTGAGTTATGGCATAGGAGGATGGCCCACTTTCATCATGGGGCACTGAGGATCTTGAGAGATATTGTGTCTGGAGTGCCAGCATTTAGTATGGAGCACCAGGAGGTGTGTAAGGGGTGTTCTCTTGGGAAGTACACCAAGAATTCTTTTCCAAGCAGTGATAGTAGAGCAGTTGGTATCCTTGATCTGATTCATAATGATGTGTGTGGTCATATGCCTTTTGCATATTTGACTGGTTTCTTGTATTATGTCTCTTTCATTGATGACTTCTCATGAATTTCTTGGATTTTCTTCATGAATACCAAAGGATAGGTCTTCCAGCGGTTCCAAGAGTTCAAATCTCTTGTAAACAACCAGATAGGGAGAAAACTTAGAGTGTTGAGATATGATAATGGGGGTGAGTATACCTCCAATGAGTTCAGTGACTTTTATTCCCAAAAAGGCATCAAGAGAGATTTGACAGTTCCATACACCCCACAACAGAATGGGGTGTTTGAGTGGAAGAACAGGTCTATTGTTGTGGTTGCGAGAGCCATGTTACATGATCAGTGAATACCACTTTTTCTTTGGGCTGATGCTTGAAACACTGAAGTTTATCTGTAGAATAGGAGTCCACACATAGTCTTGGGGGATAAGACTCATGAGGAGGCTTTCTATGGGAAGAAGCCTGATGTTGGGCACTTTTGTATTTTTGGGTGTCATACATATTCACATGTTCCTTCTGAGAAGAGGACAAATATAGAGGCCACGTGTAGAGAAGGGAATATTTCTTGGGTATAGAGAGATCTCAAAGGATTTCCATGTATACATTCCCACTTTAAGGAAGACATTCTTGTGACAGGATGTTATATTTGAGGAGGATAGAGCCTTCAGTATATCACGAGATATGGATTAGGGGGAGCAGTCCACTCATCAAACTCATATGAGTCCTTCACACAGTACAATTTCTTTGGGTTTAGGACCACCTTCTTCAGAGTCAACAGGTTCACAGTAGATAGGGTCACAGACCATAGGTCCTTAGGCTACTAGTCCATAGGGTATTGTTTCACAGTCCACTAGTACACATGCGACCATAGGATCATATTCATATTCACAGTATTCAAGTGGTGGGATTGAGTAGGAGGTGTCCCATCCACATGGTGCTACTTTAGAGAAGAGGAAGCCCAAGTGGATTCAATACACTATGAAGGAAGAACAAGGTTTAGTGAGGAATCCCAAGTAGGCTGTGAGAGAGAGTATACCTCCAGAGAGGTTTCGTAGCTATCTTGTGATGGTGAGTAGTATTAGAGAGACTGAGCCTTCCACCTTTGAGGAGGTAGTTTATCGAGAGGTTTGGAGAGATTCCATGATGGAAGAGTACAATTACATCATGAAGAATGATGTTTGGAAGGTGGTTCCTAGACATGAGGAGAAGTCAGTGGTGACTTCCAAGTGGCTGTACAAAATCAAGTATGATGTTGATGGCAGCATTGAGAAGTACAAGGCTCGATTCGTGGCTCGAGGCTTCTCACAAATAGAGGGAGTTGATTATGATGAGACCTTTTCTCCAGTAGATAGATACATATTGATCAGGGCAGTGATCCCTGTTGCAGTAGAGATGGGTTGGAAAATCCATCAGATGGGTGTGAAGACCACATTTCTTAATGGTATCATTGAGGAGGAGGTTTATATTGAGTATCCATATGTATTTGAGGTGCATGGGAGTGATTGTCATGTATGTAGAGTGAAGAAATCCTTGTATGGGATAAAGCAAGCTCCTAGAGCTTGGTACTCCAAGATAGACACATACTTGGAACAGATGGGTTTCGTGAAGAGTGAGGTGGATCCCAACCTGTACTTCATTGTGGTTGGAGGTGATCCTTTCATTCTTGTGCTATATGTGGATGATATATTTATTACAGAGTTTGAGAGACTCATAGATAGTTGCAAGGAGAGCCTTGCTTTAGAATTCGAGATTAAATACAATGGGTTGATGCACTACTTATTGGGGTTGGAGGTTTGGTAGGAGGATGGACATAGATTTTTTGGACAGGGTATATATGCGGATGATATTTTGAGGAGATTCTGGATGGAGGACTGTATACCCATGTCCACACCTATGACAACCAACTGGAAGAAGCTACATTCTTCTGATATGGAGTTGGTTGATCCCACATTGTATCGCCAGGTTAATGGCTCGATGATGTATCTTGTCAACACAAGACCATATCTTTGTTTTGTTGTTAACTCTCTTAGTTAGTTTATGGTGGAGGCTCGAAGATTACATTGGATTGCAGAAAAACATGTGCTTGGGTACCTTAAGGGTACAGTGGTTTTTGGCTTGAACTATGAGAGAGGGGATGGATTTCGGTTGATTGTCTATTTAGATTCATATTGGGAAGGATCTATCAGTGACAGGAAGAGTACCTTAGTTTGTTGATTTGGATTGGGCTCAGCAGTGGTGTCTTGGTTTAGTCGGAATCAAAATTTAGTGGCTTTGAGTTCTCTTGAGGCTGAGTACATGCCATCTAGTCAGGCTAGTTGTGAGTTCATTTGGCTTCGCAAGTTGCTAGTTCGATTATTTGGTGTGGAGATGAGACCCACGATGATCTATTGTGACAGTCAAAGTTGCATTAAACTCTCTGAGAATCCACTTTTCCATGACAGGTCTAAACACATTGATATTCGATATCACTTCATATGGGACCATGTTCAGAGAGGAGCAGTTGAGCTACAGTATGTTTCCACCGATGAGCAGATGGCGGACATCCTAACAAACACTTTGGGGAAAGTAAAGTTTGTGGCTTTCAGAGATAAGCTTGGGGTGGTGAGGAACACTTTCCTCGGTAAGAGAGAGTGCTAAAATAATTAAATAAAAGTACCAAGCACAAGTGTTTCTCATCACCTAGGAGCCTAGGGGTGAGAAAGTGTCCAAAAGAGGTCTCTAGAAATTAATTTTATGAGAGATAAAATTAAATGTCACTTTCGGAATTTTGTGAGGAAAAATGAAAAGTAATGGCTCTTCAGTTTCCTCCACCAAGTCTACTTAGAGACTAAGGTGCCCTCATTCATTTATTCCTTGCGTTTGAGAGATCAAGAGCTTGAGAGAGTCGATATGGGAGAGACACCACATGATCATATTGTGGCATGAATTCCAAGGTATTTTTTTAGAACAAAAATCAAGGCAAAGTACAACAACAACAGTGAGATCGTATTGTACATATTTCTGGGCATAGAAATCGAGGAGCAGTTTTGGAACTATTTTCTATGCTGATTTTATGCACAAAAAATGAGATAAGTGTGTGTATTAATTAATGAAGATGATTGTTGCAAATATCTCTCATTTCTCTGAATAATAAAATCCTCCCCTCTCTCATTGGTTTTCCCCTTTGTAGGTTTTTCCAAGGTCTGAATTTGTAGACCAAATCTCTATGTTGAATTTTATGTGTGTGTGATTTATTTATGGTTAAAGTGTTGTAGCAGACTTATTGTGTTTCAATTCTGAGCATTTAATTTCATTCTTACTAATTT
>SNQJ01S0169896.1:0-10341 GCA_010110895.2 Picea sitchensis
CAAAGCATACTGTAAACTTTCAAAATTTAGACCTACTTGGGTCGGGTTTGGCCAGTTTGGAGGGAAAGACTTTCTAAAAGGAGGTTTAAAACTTCCTTTGCTTATAGACTCCTCCTCGGTGGATCTTTTCAAGTCAATGACCTGATTGGATAGTTTCTGGAAAGCTTTCTACAAGCTCTCCAGGTCTAATGTTTCTTGTTGATTTTTAGGTTGAGGAGGTCTAGTGAGAATTTCCATTTTCTTCTTAGATGACAAAGATGTTTCAACTTCATTACTTAGATTATCGTTTAAGCTCGATATATCTTTCTCAATTTGAATTGCCTCCTCAAATGCTTCTAACAACGTGTTCTTTTCAGACCTTTTAACCCATATGGATATGTTGTTATGCAGGGCCTTTGTATAATATGCAACAATTAAGCTTTCTGCAGGGATTGAATCTACAGGGATTTTGTTTTTTAGTGTTAGAAATCTTTGGTTAAAGTCTTTCACTTTTTCTTTAGGGTTCATTTTTAAGCTAAAGAGTTCCATAACCAAGACTTCCGAAGATTTATCATCTCCAAATTTTTCCAGAAAACAAGTTTAAAACTTGTCCCAAGAGATGATGGTCTGAGGCTGTTGACCAAAGTACCAGGTTGAGGCATTTCCCTCAAAAGTATAAGGAAATAATCTACATACTACATATTTGTGTTCGACACTCCAGATTCTAATGGCTAGCATAAATTTCTTAATGTGATCCTCAACTGATTGCTTTGAATCTGGATCAAATTTGGGTAGCCATTTCTCCAGATGTTTAGGTAGTGGGTGTTGGGGTCCAGGTACAGCCACAACATCTTGATCGATCCAAGGTCTGGCAGGATTATTTTGGTTTTCCATGGGAGTTGGTGGTGTTGAAGGCTGAGATGGTTCATATGAAAAACTGCCTTTGTCTGAAGACTTTCCTCCTGAAGAGGATGGAGAAGAACCAGGTGGGTATGGTGGGATACTGAATCCTCCAGCTCTAGGGATAAGTGTTTTGGCAGTATTGGTAGTATTTCCACCTAAAGGGTTTTCGGGCAGACCAGTGCCTTGAAGTTTTTCTTGAAGATTTGTAAATTCAAGGGGTTGATTGAGTTGTCTATCAGGTTGTCTAATACAGGATAAGGCACTTTGAGTTCCTATAAGTGACTAGCGAACAATTTCTTGGACGTCAATCCCTTGAGGGAGTGGTGTCACTGGTTCGGCAGGAATATCGGGATTATCGTTTGAGGTAGTATAACGTTTGTGTCAAGTATAACATTTGTGTCGGAGTGACTATGCATTACGATAGGAGTGCGAGTGTGTGGGGTAGTCTTACGACCTCCACGTGCCATCAATTAATTTCGGGCCCTCCTTCTAGCGCCATTTGTTGACGGGCGTAAATGACACACCGTCAATTGGAAGGACAAATCCGGACGGGGGTTGTCTAAATAACCCAAGCCATTTGGAATGAAATAACCCGATGGGTTTAATGGCTCTGTTAGCCAACTAAAGTCCTAAAAATGATAAAAGAAATAAATTAATCTAAGGCTATGATACTAAGAATATAAGTTTACTAATTACAAGTGTTCAAATAGAAAAATGGATATGTACAAAATGATTATAAATAGTCTATATACAACTTGCAAGGTTTACTTGAAATCTTGCGAAATGAATGTTCTTAAAAGTGTTTCTAAACGAGATAAAGAAAGCACATAAATATTTTTGTTATCTTTTTGAATGTTCAAAGATTTAAAACTAATAAATACTAAGCAAATACAATTGAAACAACGATGCATAAACAATCAAAGCTAATTCATGCAATCATCATTTCATTAATAAATAATTTAACTAAATAGCACACAGACTAACCTATAACTGATCAGCGAAACGAAGCTTATCTTTATGTACCGTTCGAGCTCCTACTTGTCCTACATATGAGGGAAACCTGTGACAGAACAAAACTAGTACTTTCTAGAATAAATTCAAAGAAGCGTTTAATGTGTTGGAGCGAGAATAGAATGAAATAATAACTGATTAAAAATCCTATGATCTTATGATAATCAATATTTAAGGATGAGTGAAAACTCAATTCTGAGTATCGATATTATCCATCATTTAATATTAGGAATAAATAAATAATAATTAAATGACAGATTGATCACAGATACAAAATAGAATAACAAATTATGGACAACATCTAAATATTTAATAATATGAAACACCATAATCATGACAAGGCTAAAGCTACATCAAACATAATAATATCTCATATGACCGAGGAAATAGAAGAACATAATGGAATAAGCATCACACAGGTCTAAAGTCAATGGTGAATAGCTTTCCCATATCAGTTCCCAAAATCACGTGTCCATAATGTATCCCAACAAAAGTTGTCTTTATTACTAACAACAATCACTATTTAAACTAGTCTTGGATTGACAACCTCTTATCATGCAAGATAGAGGGTAATCCCAAAAAAATAGATAGCCTTAAAAATAATACAACAGGGAACCACTCCTGTAGGAGTTTGTTTTTCAAAATTAATTACATAATGGCATAGTTTTATCAAACAGAAAAGAAACTACTAAACTATACAGCTTATAATCCATGATGGCTTCTCCTTGTGAATAACACCATAATTATTATTTTCCTGTAAATGACAAAACGAAATTGATTTTTAGAAAATAATACAAACTAACATTTAGAAATAGACTGGCTACAGAATCGTGAGATTATGTAGCTAGTCTTATATTAAGAAAGAAAATCAAAATAAATCTTCCTATTTCACTTTTATAATAGAATAAAATCAAAGAAAAACAAAACCACTTTTACCATTCTAGAAATTAGACAGTGAAGGGTCAGATAATTATGAGTTAATGATGGCATTGTAATTGGTTGCATTTTTTATGATCACACTATCGGTTCTTTTGGGTCTTTTACTTGCCTGATCTGCGCATGCCTTCAATTCATGATTTTCTCGTTCAAGCAAAGAATTTCGAGCTACCAAATGTTTTAATTGTGCTTATAAATATGGTATGTCCCTGTAATAGCATTCTACCCAATCTAGACAATTGTCATAGTGTACAGGTGCTATAGCAGGCCAAGGTTGAGTGTACTCAGCAATGGGTGCTTCGGTTTTTCCTATAGCTTGTTTCAAATAATGGCCTATGCCATCAAAACCATTTTGGTGTTTTAGAAACGAAGGTAGTTTAGAAACAAAATCATATTGTGTAGCTTCGCCAACGATTTCATTTTCGAAACCCTGGTTATCCACATCTTATTGGGAAAGGAAATCATTGATCTCTTCATCGGTTAAGTGATCATCGACCTCGATCATCGAGATCGAGCTCAGATGATCCTTCTGTTGATTTCTCAGACTCTTGGAAATTAACCTGCCTTGTCTTTTGTTTATGAAACTCAGGTCTGAGTTACCCTGTTTCTTCTTCTTACGATTTTCCTTAACATTGGTTTGTCATGCAAACCCTAGGTCAGCTCAATAGCAGGAGCAGGAGAAACCCTCTCCTTCAACACATACACTACCTCTTCTAACAATTTCTTGGGTACAAAATTATATCGGGGTTTTTTACCCAGATGGTTTTCCATAGCAACATAAATTGGTTCAGTGAGCTCACGATCTCTATGTGAATCGACACCTTGACTTTCAGTCATAGAGTTATAAGGATTGGGATTTATATTCAAATGTAGAGGCGATTTCACTGTAATCTCAGGTAGGGAAAAATTGTTTTGACACAAGAAGTCTTTCCCAAGTGTCCCCAATTTGAGCCATATGCGATAGCAACAAAATTCGTATAAGCCCATGGTGGAAGAGGCTAGACAGAGGGTTTAAACTCTGTTTCTTATAGTGCTTTGACATTTTATGCAAGCTCATCAACAAATAGAAGGGAATGTTTAGCTTAAACTCTAGGAACAACATCAATAGTCAGATATGATACAAAAATGCTAAAACATACCTACCCTCACATGTTATAAATTGTTTCATAAACAGAAGAAGGTCGCGCCATCCAGGTTTCAAGAGGGTAATAGGAGTACCTTTAGGGCAACATGTCGATTTCCTAGAGACCATGAACAGTCTCCAAGGCACGCCTTCTAGCTTGGCATTTTTGAACCATTTTTCACCTTCCTGTGACAGTCCTGTTGCTCGGGCTATAGAGTCCTCTGTGACCTCCAATTGCAGATCCCCAACTTTGGCTTTAAAGCCATAAAATATTTGAGCAAAAGCCTGTGCAACTGCTAGGTTATAACCTTCGAATTTTTGGATGAAAATATCCCAACCGTGCACTTGTAAATTGTTTATGGCATCGTCATGGGCGAGAAGGGATTGAGATCCATTAGGTTCAATTCGAACCACAGGGACCATGGTTGCTATCAAAAAGACCCAGTAAATACCACGAGAGGGAGGCTTCATCTTCCAATAGACAAATAACAAGGAGAGGTTTGTGAAAATCGAAACGACCCGATACCTACAAACTTGGGAGGCTGTCATGTTAAATAATTTAAGTTTGGAGTGACAGAAAACCAGAGGACGTGCAAGCTCAAGAACCATTATGCATAATGAAGATTAAACCCCAACCATTATCAGCTTCCTATTTGAATAATGAATGAAAGCCTTAAATGTTCAGGACAATAGGATGATGTGTATTTTTGAGTACATCAGTCCCGTACCAGGTTGATATGAAAGTGATATGACTAGTAAGAGCAAGGAGCACATTTCAAATGTTAATCCAAGGTTGTGCATGATTAGGCATATCAAGAATTAAAAACCATACAATCATTCATAGATATGATCAAGTCATATTTCCCATAGTGCATAAAAATGTGTCAGTGAATTAATCAATAAGATTATAAAACTTATAAACTTATAAACATATAGGTCCCCTTAAGGTGTAATCTCTTTGGTAAAATAAAAGAAGAAATCACAAACTGCAGAATGATTACCCAAGCCAAGTTTTTGTTTCAATTTCATGCTTGCAGTCATGAAATTTAAACAAAGCAAACAAAAATAAAAATGAAAAACTCATATAATAAGCTAACCCAATAAATCTCCTTGAGGCCAAAAGACAAAAACGTTTATAAATGTAAGGAGGAGGCAACTACAAAGATATTTTATCTCTTTGTGATGACTTTTAATCATGATAAAATTTGACAGAATTGGTGGCTGCCAACAAGGCTTAAAAATCAATTAAAGTCATAATATAAGGTTTAAAACCCCACTTTTGGGCCAAAATTAGGGCGCAACCCCCAAAATCCAGGCCCCTGGTCATGTGTGCGCCCTCCATGTGGCCAAGCGTTCGTGCTGGTTTATTGGCCCCCTCTGGTCCTGTCTCCTGGTCATATGCACTGGGCCATATGGTCGTGCCCTTATGCCTCCACGTGCCATAATGGTTATACCCCCGGTCATTTAACCCCTGGTTATGCGCCTTGGTCAACGAGCTAGCCCGGCCGAATGGCGCTAACTCCATAAATTTGTGACAACCTTATAAAGGAGTAGGCCATGGTCATATGGTAGCGGTCATATGTGAGTTTGCATCGGGGGTTGGGGGCTAGTCCCTAGCCCTTTTCTCCATCCGAATTATACTGTGGCAAGTTTAAATATACGGTTTAAACCTTATATCACAAGAAATAATGTGGGCGGGTTGGTAGCCCAGCCTTGCCAAAGTTCTCACCGGGACCGTAGGTCACGGGTTCGACTCCCGTGGAGTCCATACAATGTTTCCCATACAACCAACCAACGGAGGGGTGCCACATGGCGTCCCATGACGGGGCCACGTGGCACCATTACATTTGCCCACAAGTATGCCATGTGTCCAAATGTCACTCATCAACCTGTCAACCATCACTGCCCAGCCAACAAACCTGCCACATCAACACTGTACAGACTGTACAACCAGCAATTTTTTTCTTGTTTGGAAAAATGAACAGATCACGATATCTTTCGCATACGGTGTCGGTTTGAGCCCATTCAATTTGAGTTGGGTTTGTAACGACGAGTCCTACACACATGTCTGTTTTGAAGCGATTATGATCACTTTGATTTTTAGGCCTTCATGGACCCATTTTGGTTCCTGGATCCATTTTGGATCACACCTCCCCACTAAGACCTTTTGGTCCTCCAAAAGGATACTAACTAGTCATCAAGTGCGGGATAGGCCACCCCACTTGTTCTCTGTCTTTAAACATGTCATGTGCACCTGTCTCGCCAAGATCAACTGTAAAAAAGCCATGATAACTGACAACATATTGTTATCCACTTGTACTCTGTCACATGTTACTGAAATATGTTGCCAACATTACTAATGATAACATCAGAAATATGACTGCAAATGAGCTAATATGTTTTTAATACTTACACGACATTATCTTATCTTGAATCAAAGTATGATTGAACTTCCATTCTACAATCATCTCATGTTCTTTCTTAAGATTAGTTGCTTGATTTGGGACAATTATAGGTGTGTTGCTTGCATGAGTTGCCTTTCTTAATTGTTCCATTGTTTGAAGAGATTGATTTTCCTTTAAGTGATGAGCATGTACAACATATTCTTTGTCTGCTTTGATTAATGGATATTGATTATGTTCCCTATAGAATATTTGGTGCAGACCTATCGACCCTTGGGACTGAGATCCGCTCACAGGATCGTTCTATATGCCCTTCGATCCGGATCGACTCTTTCGACTCCTCCTGGAATCTGAAATTTATCAACCCACTGGTCCTTTCTCGCAGCTCGCAATCTCGCAAGTTCGTGAGTCGTGACTCCCGAGGCTTCCTCCTCAAATCCGTGATACCCAAGATTGCGAAATGGTTACAGCTCCTCTTTTCGTCAACGCCTTCCTCACGCGACCGTCGGTTAGTCTAAGCGCTAGCACTTCTTGTCTTTCACACCTTCATGAGTTCAAAGGTCCAACCTTGGCACCTTTCTTTCCCGAACCCTGAGAGGCGAGGTTGAATTTTCTCCTCTCGTTCTCGCTACTCGCAACTTCACAAGTCGAAGGCTCGAACCTTCGTTCACTTTTCTCCCGAGTCCCCGAGACGCGAGAGGTCAATGGGGCATTGACTCCTCCAAATGTGTGACGTGTGTCCGGCTGTTTATTTCCTGGGCCCACTGTGTGGTTCTACCACGTGTCCCTCGTGCCCGACATTGGCACTTCGTGACTTCACCTTTCGAGACTTTGGGACTTGAAGTACCCAACTCTTGGGCTTTCAACCTGCAAACCTCCGAGCTCGCGAGATCCTCTGATCTCTAACACCTGTCCTCTTCCGATGGATGACTTAGATTCTTTCACGGTTTTGCCACTTCCAACTCACGAAACCCTGAAATGGTCAACAAAGTCTGACTTCTATGTTGGCGAGCATGCCACCTGTCCACTCTCATATGGACGGTCCTGATTCCTTTCACAACTTCGCCACTTGCAAAGTTGAATGTCTTGCCTTTCTGACCTCCGATGTCCGAGTCCCCAATACGGGTGATCTCGCGACATGCGTCCTTCCAACTGATGGCTCAGATTCCTTCGCTATCTCGGAACTTTGCCTTTCACGATTTCATGAGTCTCGCTACAAAGGTTTCGACCCTTCACCTCCCAAAACCCCGAGATGCGAAATATGTGAGTGATCTGACGGCCCTGTTGGCCCATATCCTACGGCTCTGTTCTCCCAAGATTTACATTTAGAAAACACGCACCATAACCTTCTTGCTCCTTTGCGAGATTTGACGGCTTTCGTGACTTCGCGACTCCTCCACGGAGGATTTTGACCGTCAAATTCCTCCTTGACGATTTCGGCGAAATGAGCACGGTATCTTCATGAAAACTTGTCCGCCAGCAACCCAAAGTTGTTGCGTCTCCTTCCAATGTTTAAGACACCAATTTCTTTGAGCTTTCTCCACGACTCGAGTCTTCAAGAGGACTCCTGCATGCACTCATTGCGGCAATTCTTTAATACTTTCAAGTATTTGAAATTTCAGACTCTGCGCACTCACTTTGCAGCAGCAGTCCTTCACTCCTTCCCTCAGGTTGCAAATTCTGAGACTTCGCTCGGCCTGCTTACTCCTTGCACGGCTC
Organism: Picea sitchensis; assembly: GCA_010110895.2. Classification (NCBI taxonomy): domain Eukaryota; kingdom Viridiplantae; phylum Streptophyta; class Pinopsida; order Pinales; family Pinaceae; genus Picea; species Picea sitchensis. The sequence goes on from SNQJ01S0169896.1 coordinate 8,074, forward strand.
CTGTGCTTGACTTGCACTTTTGTGAGAACGAGAACAGTGTTATCTCTCCTGAGCATGCAGAGATGAACTCTGACTTCTGTCAACGCACACCTTGCGGACGATTTCACTGCACTCCTTGCAGGAACACTCTTGCTCAGACAGAGAAACAATTGAAACTCATTCTTCACTCTCCCTCTCTTCAGATTTTAGACATTAAATATGAAATCATGCATTCGCGCACAAAAGCAAATGCATAACAGAGAGTAAACAAGCATATATCAATCGGCATGCACAACACAGAAAAGAGATTGAACACCATGAGTTTGAACTAAAAATCTTTGTATTAATTCAGAACTTCTGTACATGGGGTTTTTGCATAGCTCTCTGCTTCAGCTCTCCTACTCTCTCTTCTCATAATGTTGCTTATTGTTACAATAATACAAGGGAGGGTGTCTATATCCTGTTTCCCTCTTTGCTCCTAAAACTATCTAATCTAGGAATTCAAGTTCACCTACTTACATTCATTAACATAAATGCCTTCACCTAATACAGACGAGAGCGGGATGCTCAAGGTTTGTATACAAATCAGGAAGTACGCCTCTCCTTAACTATTACATTTAATTTCGGTGCATCCAACTTCAAAATATTTCAAACAATTTATCACATGCCAAAATGCGTTGGCATTGCCCCACGCTCGCTTAATGTTGGCGATGCTCCTGCATCATACTCCCTCGCTTGAAAATTTTCATGGGCTCCTGTCCATGAGCTCTCGCATGGTCTGTCCATGCTTCTGAATCTCTGCTTTGTTCTCCCAGCTGACATCTTCAACTAGGTGTCCTTTCCACTTGACCAAGTATTCAAAGTATTCCTTTCTTCTGGTCCTCTTGCTAACTCTCTTGTCCAGTATGCTTTCCATCTGTGGCTTCTCTGCAACTGGCATTTGTTTAGCCCACTTAACCTCTAGTTTTTGATCACTTGTTCCTGCTTCCTCATCTTTGTATGGGTACAAATTTGAGACATTGAATATCGGAGAAATTCCAATCCCATCGGGTAATTCAATCTCATAAGCATTTTCCCCAAATTTCTTCAAGACCTTACATGGTCTGATCTTCTTCATCTTTAGTTTGTTATATGTCCCCTTCGGGAATCTTTCCTTCCTCAGATGTGCCAGAATCAAATCACCAACCTCAAATTGAGGTTGTGTCCTGTGTTGATCTGCTCTGCACTTATACTATTGGCTCGAGTTTTGCAATCGCTCCTTCACCTGGCTGTGAAGTTCCTTCATCACCTCTACGAAATCCTCTGCACTAGCACTCCTAGTTGCATTCTGTTATGAATCTCTCAATTCAGAAACTCCCCTTGGTTGTATCCCATAAACAATGTGGAATGGACTCTACCCTGTTCTTCTGTTGATTGAATCATTGTAAGCAAATTCCGCCTGTGGCAGAATATTGTCCCATTGACTGTGGTGTTCTGTCACCAAGCTCCTCAACAAGTCTCCCAAACTTTTGTTCACAACTTCTGTCTGTCCATCCGTCTGAGGATGATAAGCTGAACTGAACAATAAGTTTGTTCCCAACTTTTTCCATAAGTTCCTCCAGAATTTTCCCATGAACTTGGTGTCTCGATCCGAAACTATGCTCCTTGGTAAGCCGTGAAGTCGAATGACTTCTTTGAAAAACAGATTCGCAATGTGAGTTGCGTCACTGGTTTTCTGATACGGTATGAAGTGTGCCATTTTAGAAAATCTGTCTACCACTACAAAGATTGAGTCAAACCCTCTTTGTGTTCTTGGCAGCCCCAATATGAAGTCCATGCTTATTGCATCCCATAGCCTGTCAGGTATGGGTAACGGTTGATAAAAACCTGCATTCTGCCTCTTTCCTTTTGAATGCTGACAAATTCTACATCTGTCCACGAATATTTTGACGTCTTCTCTCATTCCTGGCCAATAATATGACTCATTTAACTTTGAGAACGTCTTGTCATGATCGAAATGTCCGGCCAATCCCCCACTATGTTTCTCCTTCAACAAATTCTCCCTCATGGAGCATTTTGGAATACATAACTGATTGCCCAATAACAATCCGTCCTGGATCATGTATTTTATCCATTGACTCCTGTCCCTGAGAATTGGATTCTCAGTTGCTTCATATGCCTCCTTAAAATCTGGATCATCTTTGTACATGTCCCTGAGATCATCAAAACCCAGTGTTTTGACTCTGAACTCCTGCAACAACAAACATTTCCTGCTCAAAGCATCAACAACTTTGTTAGCAGTTCCAGAAA
>SNQJ01S0169898.1:0-20715 GCA_010110895.2 Picea sitchensis
TGAGAAATAGAATGATTCTGTAGAGTATTTGCAACCTTCCCAACCTTATCAGGTGGCCCTCCTTCATGTAACTTTAGAGATGCATCCAACACCATATTAAAAACCAACAATTCTCCAACTTTAATTAATGAAATACCACCAGGTATCAAAACTACTTTTAATTCCCCTTCACTAATATCTCCTTTAGGTGATAAGGACTCTTTATTAAAAAAAGCAAAGTTTATGAATTGAAAGAAAAAAATCCTTACCTTTATATGCACCAGCTGAAGAAGATTCCTTATGGGAATTCTCCTTTTCAATTGATAAGTATTGTCTCTGATTAGGGAGAGCCGGGTCGACGTCAACCCCCTACGAGGGTGATATTTTTCCTTTTGTTTCCTCCCAAGCCAATGGATTCTGATCATCTGAGACATCTAATTTTCTAATCCACTACTTTATCTTGGGCTACTATTGAGGTCTTTGGATGCTACACTCTCTCCATAAATGGCCTACCTCGTGGCACTTTGGGAAACAAAGTGACACTTTCTAGTAGTCCAATGATTGAAGCAACACCGAGTCCCCCTTGATAATTTTCATTTCTATTGGCAACCCATCCCTAATATAAACTTTGATGATAACCTTTTCCATTCATTTTCCAAAGGAATGCTCGATATTCTACTCAAACGTAATTAATTTCTTGACAATATCTCTAATTAGTAGTAAAATCGCTTTATTCCACAATTCCAGTGGAAGCCTAGGGAGAAGTATTAAAATATGATGGATATTCATTCATTCGTGACTGGGGTCAAACCCTAGCTTCCAATGTTGCAGGACCACACTAGAAGCCTCCCCAAAACCAGTTGTGTTTGAGGATTATATTAGTGTCCTGTGCTATTTTTAATTCAAATCATATCCACCCTCTGACCAAGAGGTGATATTGGGGGTATATTTGAGAATTGTTTGCCATCTCACTTCCAACCAAAGTCTCAGAGATTCTCCTGTTACCAATTTTCCAATAAACCTACCCACTAGGTCCTAGTTCATCAAAAAATTGACCCTATCCATACCTACATCATGTCCAAGCACTAGTTTCACCTTGTCCTTTCTACATCTAATACATTTTTTTCCTTTCCTAAGTCTCAAAGCATTCTGGACTAACTTTGTCTCTGAGATGCATGCATTAGGATTTTATATTAGCTCTGTCATTGATAACACCTCTCTTGACCCTTCCACAACCTGGATAGATTTAAAGACATTAAACTCCACCTTATTTTATGTCCTTATAATCATAGATCTTGAAGGCTCCACCACTTGCAATACATTAGTCCTTGTCTCATCACCTTTATGGTTGGCTTAATATGACCCGATCTCATAATATCTATCATCGAATAAGGGTATGTCTGGCCTGACCCTTGGATCACCATCTAGCACTATATGTCTAGGAATTCGATGCATCACCTGACACGCCCGATCCTATGTAAAAGCTTACATATATCTCTAGATTTTAATCAATTCATTGTGCATTAGAAATATGGATTATAGAATGGGTGAAGCATCCTCCCCGTAGTCCATCGTGTCTTGGTCATGATCCATGGAGTTGATGATAAACTAGGCCAAGAATCTAGGGTGTAGGGACCTAGAAAAAATCCTACAAAAATCCTAGGATGACCCATCACCTTTGTGAGGCTTCAGTAAAACCCCGAGTTTTACCTAACCTTATATGTGTAAAAAACATTTATGGAAATATAACTATAATTTTTTTTGTATTAAAATGGATAGGATCATAGAGTTTATAAAAGAACTGTAATGCATTGTAATAGAGAGAAATTGGTGAGATGGAATGCCCTTCTTGGATAGATGTATTCTTTGTACACTCTACAAGAATAATTAGATTTGTTGTAATGACGTTTTTGAATAATTTTCCTATCTCTATATATTATGTAATCACATTTTGATTACATTGTATGTTGCAATACATATTTTCTTTTTTATTTTGGTGTTTTTTTTCGTGATATTAGAGCCATGTGTTTTCATTTTGGAGATTTAAGATATTTCGTCTTGGGAGTGCTGAGCTGCATGGAAATTTCTAATGTGTTCTAGAAAGCGTGATATGGAAGACAAGAGGAAAAGAAAACTATTTTTATTTGAGTGAGGTAATGCTATATAAAGAACATAAATCACTGAAGACGTTGCTATCAACTCTCTAACCTAATTTTACGAGTGTTTGGGAGACTTGTAGAGGAGTTGGGATGTTAAATTTCAGTAACTTGGAGAAGATATTTGTGAGGGGATTTGTTGAGTATATAACATGATGATTCTTAAAAAGCAATTGTCAGAGATGAAAATTTCCTAGTAGAATATTGCAAATTGCAAATGGACATGTCTTAAGAAAATGTTTCTAATATTGGATTTTTGTACTAAATTAAACTCCATAAATATGTTTCAAATTTAATTTATTGAAAAGAGCTTTAAAAATTAACAACATTATTAAATTTAATTTTGTAAAGCAAAATTAAAAATATTGTTACAATAATGTAAAAAAATTAATTAAAAATTTCTCTTGGTCAACATAAATGGAAGGGATTATAATTTTAATCATTCAACTTACACCAAATCAAAAGAAATAAACTAATCAAACTATTTATAATTTCTATAGGACTTCTTTTTATTTTCATCATTACAAATCTATTTTATATAAACCATCAAACTTCATAAGGGTCATGCATGCAATTTTACATGGATTATGATTCATGTATGTAATTTTGCAATTTTATATGGATCATGTTTCTTATAAAGCAACAAAATTTATTATAATTTAATTATTAATTAATAATGAAGACAATTATAACTCACTATGTAAATGTGGGCTCATTCATTATTGTTATTCAAGGAAGCCTATGTTATCTCAAGACTGAAACGATTCATTGGTGGTTTGTAAGGGAGACAACATAATTTCACTCAAATGAGATGTCTCTAGGTCTTCCGTTGTTACCCTGTTTCCTTATGTTCGATGTTCAAGGAACACAAGCTCTTAGATAATGAAAAACAATTTATGTTGTACTCTAAACTATGGTAATCTTGGAGTTCTTATCTCAATTATTTTCTATTGTAATTTGAACCCTTGTGCGGATTATTCATAACAATCATCCTCATGCACTCCCACACTTAGAAACTTCACACATCAATCGGTTCCATCACACATATTCTCACCAACAATGTAATTTGCTTGATAACTGACTCATTTATGCCAGTTTTGTTTTTAAAAATTTTGAAGTTTTTGCAATGAAAAGATTTTGCATAAAATTTTGTAAAAGGTAGGAAAAAAGATAAATTGTTCATTGTCAAAGAAAACATTGTAAATAAGTGAAGTGTTCAACATACATATCTTGGGTAGAGATATATATTTTACACACACATATTGTTCGCACAACCATACTTTATGAGCGTCCACACAACATATCGACGTACAAATAAGAGATTCAAAATACATCTATGCATATGTTTAGCTTAAAAAATACCGTTGAATTGAATTTATTTCAACTAACAATGTTTATTATAAAAAACAACTAAAACCATTTGTAATATAAATTATTAAAAGGGAGTATTAGAGATAAATATACAGAGGAAGCAATGTAACATGTATCAAAATGGAGTTGTGGAGACAACAAAGCAAAGTGTGTGGATGTTACAATGTGCATGAAGCAATGTAAAATGTGCATAACTTAGGTTTTTCAGAAAACAAATAGGGTAGAGTTTCCCTGAAGACAAAGGTTCGTTCTTCACAATGTTGAAATTGATAATAGTATATGGCAATCTGTTTACTCATATACCTACCTCTTTCAACAAAGCTCACACTGTTGATTTTCCTTCGACTCAACCCTTGGTATGCTCAAATACCATGTTGATATTTCCCTTACCCAACACTCGAAAATTAGATAAAGAAAACCAGTTTATCTACTAAAATAACAACTGAGTAATCAACTAAACATGAAACGGAATAATAAACTAGGAAACCAAAATATCACACACAAGACACCAATATTTTCAGGTATAAACCCTTGGAAAAACCTTGGAGGGAAAACCAGTTTCAAGATTCTTTTATTAAGGTCAAATCAAGGCTCCCGTAATAGGGAAAACGACCCACTACGAGAATATACACTGCAGAAAAACCTGACAATGCTTGTGCTACTGTACAACCCTATACCAACACATTTCACGAGGTGTACGTGATTAACCTTCAGTCGAACTGTGTACATACATGACTGTCTCCATTGTGACCTACGTACATGTACGAAAAAACCATACATACAATTTCATACAATGTTTCACTTCACTCTGACTTCTATCCTTTGAAACCAACCCGCAACTACCTCTTCTCTCTCTCCTCCTTGACATGTATGACATCTAGATGAAATTAATTCTCCACCTATCCAATATATTGAGTCATGGTCCTTTGTGATACAACCCTCATCAATACTTGGATGAAATATCTTCACTCAACCAGTGAGATCTCCTCACTCATGTGTAAGAAAAAGTACTTCTTTGCTTCTACACTCCTCACACTATGAAAAGTCCATGTCTACTAGGTCCAATATTGATCTCTCATCAAGTTACCTGATCTCAACATCTCACCAAATATCCTAACCTTGGCATCACACCAAAGGTCCCTTTCTCTTGGCATCTCACCAAGAGTCTCCCTTGCTTTTAACATCTCACCAAGAGTCTCCTGATCTTGGCATCTCACCAAAGATTATCTCCTTGGTCTCTCAACAAGGTATCCGTGTCAACTCCCTCAACACAAGTGACTTCCTCTTGAAGTATATTTCTCCTCTCACATAGGCTTCCTTTTATAATCATGATTTCACCTTAAATCCAAAACCCTAGATCTCCAAAGTGATCAAAGACTGAGATCTAATATTACCTTCACTTTAGATCCAATGACTAGGACTTAATTTAACTTTCACTTAAGTTAGTAACTCATGTCAACTATCAAAGGTCATTCACTTTGATAATCACTTTACTTAAGTGAAACTCCTAAGTCTCGACAACTTCCACATGATAAATACAAACCAATGTAGAAGTGATTTTCTGATGCTCCCACTAAAATCAACACTCCCTCTTAACAAGGAAGGTACTTCTCCCACTTGGAGTTGGATCTATCTTTGCTACCAAATCTTCTACCATGGTTACTCTTCAATCTACCTGATTCGGTGCTCCCTCTAACACAGAAGTTATCCCCTCCATGTCACTCTAACTCATCTCTGAATACTCACTACCTCTAAACATGCTCCTAGAAGCCTCCTGCTCCTGAGAATCTTGCATGGCCATCTCATGCCATGAATCCTTTCTGACAGAGTTGGAAGGATGCTCCTTCCCACCTGAACTTGAAGGTTGAATCCCTATGAGATTCTCAACCTTCATAGCCTCTCACTCCTTGTTCTCTATCATTGACATTGATCCATGATCAAAGATCCCATTGGATCCTTTTATAGGCTCTCGTCCTAGGATAATGGTTCACATAATAAATACAAATATGAAAATAGACAAGCCCTAGAAACTTCAAGATCAATCCTTTGATCTTGTTGGTTGACTAATATCTCCCTTGCTGCCCCTTTGCTCCTTTCCTTGAACCAACTACACACTTTTTTTCTCCATCTATGAGTCACTAACTCCAATAGATATGTCATTCTATGATCTCTGAATGAAATTCCTTCTTCACCCATCTTAGATCCCCTCGAGTCATTTTTATTCGTGGCACAAACACTTGAGAAAAAGTTTGTCTTTGCTCCAAAGTGGATGACATAGGCACGTGAAAAAAATTCCTTCTCTACTCCTATGTGCTCTCATGTGGCTCAAATGTCTAGATGGAAGTCCTTCTCCACCTATCTAATATCTCTTTTCTAAGTTCTTGACCTCCTTCCATTGCTCAATAAACCACCTAATATGATTCATTACTGAAACTACCTCTGTACTGTCCCTGTATGGCCATGTACGTAACTGCCACCACTACAACCTGCGTATCTACGTGCCTGTCACCACTATGATCTGCGCATGAATGCAAATGTCACTTACTACAACACTCATATGTACATGCATGTCACCTACTACAACATGTGTATGGACGTGTCTATTCCTTATGTGACTCGCATATGCCTCCGTACACTTGAAAAAAACCCGTGTTCTGTCTCAGTACTGTTGTTTCCAAGAAATCAATCCTTTGATTTTCACTTAGTGGTTTATAGATATGCTAAGATCTCAAGTATATATGTGATTATTCCTTCAAGCAACCACCTTAACACTCCTAATCCTATAGATCTTCTCTTGCAACCCTAGCTCTGAACTTGATCTTTCCCTTGGTCACTTAGATCTCATATATTTTCCATTGTGCACTTGGTTTCCTCCTAGAGAAACCTTTATCTGATACGATGTTTATTTTACCTAGACCCAACCCTTGGTATGCTCAAATAACATGTTAATATTTCCCCTACATAGGACCTGAAAGTACTGTGGTCTCTCCAAATTCGCCTAAAATCACTCCCCACAACATAAATCTCAGCTATCATAAAATCAATTTATCTACTAAAATCACAACTGAGTAATAAACTAAACATGCAACAAAATCATAAACTAGGAAACCAAAATCTCACACACAAGACACCAATATTTTCAGGTATAAACCCTTGGGAAAACCCTAGAGGGAAAACCAGTTCCAAGATTCTTTTATTAAGGTCAAATTAGGGCTCCCGTAATAGGGAAAATAGCCCACTAAGAGAATATACACTGCAAACAAACCTGGAAATTCCTGTGCTATTGCACGACCTTGTACTAACATGTTTCCTAAGTTGTATGCGATTCACCTTCAACTGACCCATGTACACACACGGTTGTCTCCACTATGACCCACGTACATGTACTAAAAACCCATATAGACACTTTCGTACAATGCTGCACTTCACTTTGGATTCTATCCTATGAAACCCACCTACGATTTCCTCTGCTCTTTCTCCTTCTTGACCTGTATGAGCTCTAAATGAAATTCCTTCTCCACCTATCCAATATATTAAATCATGATCCTTTGTGATCCAACCCTCATCAATACTTGGATGAAATATCTTCACCCAACCTGTGATATCTCCTCACTTATGTGTAAGGAAAAGTCCTTCTTTGCTTCTACACTCCTTGTTGGACAAGAATTTTGGATACCATTTTCATGAAAATATTAAGTATTGAAGATGTGTGCTATTGTTCCTGAGATTAAACTTAAGGCTCAAAGAGTAATGCCAAGCATCATGAATGTTTAAAGAGAATGTTTTAAAAGAGTGTTTTTTATACCTTTAGTTATATAAGAAAAGATCCTTAAATGAAATTAATAATAGGACAGTACAAAGGTCATATTTCGTTGTTTGAGTCACAATTATAATATCAAATGGTGTGGGAGAAAATTACCAAACCATTAAACAAATCTAGGCATCAATGGAAGATGAGTCTCACCTTGTTTGCAGTAGAAGAAAGTAAAGAGTGCAACCTTGAACATGATATGAGATGCAATAATTCAAATAGTTTGTAGGTCTTGTATTATTACAGTAAATACAAAGGAAAAACTGCTTACTTAACGAATTACTGATATAATGTGATTACAATAGTTGTGATACTAAATTGAAATCAATCACTTATCAAGGAATTACATAAGGAAATTTGGATATGTGGAAATACAAAAGAAGCACATAACTCAAACTGAACAGAATTTGGAATCTCTGTTTGCACTTGTATTGATACTAAAAAAGGAGAGTTTTCTCTATTACATCCGACAATAAGCAACCATTAACAAATATTGAATCTGTGTATTTATAAAAAAATTGTCACAACATAAAACGATTGGACTTCTTACAATATTTAATTAAGATAACTATATCTGAAATGAAATGACATAGTGCAAAATCCGATGAGCTTCGCTGGCATTTTCTTCTGTCTCTTCACCTGCTGGGAGAAACGCTTCTTTAGAGGGAGAAGGATAATTGGATGGATAGCTCTGCATGTCTCATCAAGGAATGGATAATAGATGTAGGAAAAAATTCACCGTCCATGGAAATAATGATAATGAAATGGAGGTAAGCGAGGATTTAGAATGAGAGTGAATGAGACATATGATTGTTTGAAAATGGAAGATAAGGAGGGTGAAAAGGAGAAAAGTCTGTGTATATTTTTCTACCTGCTTCCAGCTATATTTTTTTTTCTATGGTCAATACACTGATGGAATCTATTCAACAATTCCACTACAAACCTTGAAAGATCAATTGTTTCATTCACCTCAAAAGTGAATAATTTCCTTTCTACTTGAGGTAGCCTTTCTTGGATTATTTTCACTTCTTGAGATGTGGCCTGTAACTGTAACCTTGGATTCACTAACCACCTATTTATTTTAAGAAGATTAATCTGGCTCATTTTCTGAATGGCTACCAGAGTTTCCTCTTTTCTCTTTATGGAGTTTTGTTGGTTCATTTCTATATCAATTTTCCCCAGGGCTTTCGCGATATCACTTCCCTTAAGATCGATTAGTCCTTTGTATAATGGCGACAACGCTTCGAGGAAAGATTGTTTTACTTCTCTGGAAAATAGTTTTCTTTCTACCATATTTTTCTCCCAGACCTTTAGAGCCATATCACCTCTTAATTTTTCATATGGGGAGAGCAAAGGAAAATCAGGGACATTATCTTTTTGTACCAATACGATGGATTCTTGAAATTTAATTCGGGATGAGCGGGCCTATATTTCTTTGATGTAGATGTCCTTCAGAGAAATATCTACTGCCTGTTAGCACTTTTGAATAGCATCTACCTTCGGAAAGAGGTCTTGTTGGGAAACTTCCAATTTCTCATTTATTTCCAACACTTGAATTTGGAAGGCCGAAATGTCTATTGAGGTACCTTCGATCAAATTCAATCTAGCTTGAAGTTGTCTTATAAATTCATCACGTTGAGTGATTAGACCCTGGTTAATTTGTGAACTCTGATGGAGATCATCAATATTGGCCCGAAGCTGTTGAATTTGTTGTCGATCATTAGCTCTAATCTGCTCGAAGTCTTGACTCATTCTGTCCCAGACAGTCTGTTCAGTGGTGTATATCTGCTTTTGTAATTGTTCTACCAACATACACTTTTGTAAGTATGGTTGAGAATGGTATGATGGATCTTTAAGGGAGTTCCTATTAGCAAACCCATCCCCAAGGAAGATCACTTTCTAGGGAACAATGTCAACCACCAAGGTGAAGCAGGGAAAAAGACATAATGTCCAAGCATATATCATGAAATCTAGAGAAATCTAAGATAAAACATACTCAATTGGATTAAATATTCAAATGATGCTCAACATAATACTGACTTGTACCTCATGGAGCAAGGCCCGTTGCCTTCCGGAATTCAGCTGATGTGGTGCATTCCATCTAGAAATATGTGACCATCTATGGTGGTGAGAGGGGTTTCCATCTATGCAAAAGGGTACTGCTGGTCATGTAGTCTCTCGACACTCAATATTTGCAACTCGAGGGCCTAGAGACATAACCTCCTTAGTTATCCACAAAACGGGGATAACATATGGCTCTTACTTGGGGATATGTGCTCGTCGTAGAGTGCATGATAACCGCAACATATCCTAGTAGACCTTTTCCTTCAAGGAAAAAATAAACTGTCAAGTGAAGGATGGCATACTCATCCTTGTTCTCATATGATCATAATCAAAACCAACTAAACTAGAAAAAGAAAATTCTGACATTTTTTTCAAAAATTTATATGCTAAGCATTCAAATCAATATGCAAGTAGAGAAAAATGAAAATGAAATGCATCTAAACTAATATAGGCAATCAAGATGAAAATTTAGGGAATGGCGTCACATGAATTCATACAACCAGTGTAACCATTTGATCATGTCATCAAAGTATCTCCCCCTGTGCTTAATCATATAACATAACAAATATAAGTCAAGCACATAATAATCATGCGTAAAAACACACATATAACTGATCATGAAATAAAACTCATGAAGATGGGTGGGAGGGATGAAATCTTGATGGAAATAGAAACCACAATCTCAATCATCCTGGAACTTCCATATGCAAGCATATCCACACGCCCAATCTATCCATCTCTGGAGTGGACTACGATATGTAGACGATGGATCATATTCATCTGAGTATAAAGACTCACTTCTTGTTGAGGAATGAGAGGAAACAAGAGATCAAAAGCATAATACATGGTCTCTTGAAGAAGAGGGTAAGATTTAAGGAATAGTCTCAGGTGTAGAAAAACACTGCCTCTTCCCCTGGAAATCTTGATGAAAATATCCAATATGAAAATACTTCCGTTTTGAAGAATGAATCTCTGATTTTTCTGTGGTGGCCACATCCTGGTAATCCTCAAAATCTTAACACAATGGCTGAGAATCCTCATAAATCAAATATGTATCCTCAAAAGGGTATGTATTAAGGGTTGAATGAAGATCATGCTGTGACAAGTCATCCTCGAAAGGGAAAAACAAATATGTGACCATGTCATCACTAGTTTGCCAAACATATGAATCATACATGCATGGAGGCCAGTCGTCTGAAGATGACATTTTAACCCCTTATGTTTGAGAGCTACCTTCAATGTCATAAATGACATCTCTATCAATAATGAGAAAATCCACATCCCATCGACGTTTCTGAACCTGTATGAAATTATCAATGTGTTCATGAAGTATATATGAGGGTTTGTATATGGATTCATCTGCATCATAGGGGTTGATCACTTCCTCACAAGATTGGATAACTTCATTTTCTTCAAAAGGAAAAACAGATAACAAAGTCTCGCTCAGGCCTTCTGCAAGAGAAACTTCATTGATATCCTTTTGGTAGTTCTTTCCATTTCCACAATCATGGGACAAAGCATCATCAAAGTTCTCAAAAGGATTATAACTCATCATGTTCTCTTCTTCATGTGCAGGAGGAGAAGAGGTATGGGTGTCCTCATCAAGTGGAAGAGAAGATACTTCATCTTCCTCATATGTCTCATCCATATCTTCTTCATCAAGATATTCTTCAATCTTTTATTCATCTATTGTCTCATCATCGATTGGAAAACCTTCTCAGAAAAGAGTGTGTTTGAGCTCTTGGAGAGCACCTTGTGAACTTTGAGTAGCTGGCCAATATTTCCTAAGAAATTATTCAATGAGATTTGTAGAAAAAGGGATGTCATTTGGATCACATGAGTGTGAAAACCAATCCTTTTGACTTGATTCTAGTGAAGACATGAACATTTTCATCAACACATCTTCATGTAGAACATTTAAGCTCGAGGCATACTTCATATAATTCATGACATGGGTTACTACTAGAGCTGGATCACCGTTAAATTTGGGGAAACTTTCCCTCCACTCCGAGGAGCAATGATTTGGATATCCTAGAATATCCTGAACATCCTGAACATCAAAGGTAGGTCCTTGGATACCATCCAGACCTTTCATGTTTATATCAAAGAACACATTATTGTGATTGGCATATCTATCATGCAGATCAATACCATTAAACCTCTGAGGGAAATGCACATAGAAGACCTTCTTTCCCAATGTGTGATCCATCATGAAACACATTACTTCACGAATTGTTTTACTGTTGTTTATATAATGATCACAATCCACATTTAACATATATGGAGCATTTGCCAAAACCGCTGACACTCGCACCAAAGCATTCATAGCACCAGCCTTCTTATGGTGATTAAATCCAGGTCTCTTTTCACGTGAAACATAGACCAGGCGAGGCAACTCATTCCCATCAGTATCATGCCCACCACTATGACCCAAAAATACCTGAATCATTCCCGGATGGTCCCGCACGTTGTTTCCAGGCCAAGGAGTTCCATTCGGCATTGTCCAGCCTTCATCTGGAACCTTTGTGCTTTGGCTACCAATGCATTAATACGAACCTTACTTCTTACGATTTGCAATAGTTTCCAGCCAGAATTGGAATTCAAATATTTACGAAATCTCAACACACAGAGAATATCGGTGACATCCAATCAATCAAGGCGGATATTAAGTAAAACCGTGACTCAACTGACCTATATGATGAGTTAGCTCCTTCAAACTGGGATTTTGACCATCTGTTGCCTTTGAGTGAAACTGGAGCTGAGATTGCGTGGATGAGAGATTTACGGTGCCACTCTGTTTGCAGAAGCAGTTAGCACTATAATTTCCTTGATACGATCAATCGCGGCTTCACAGATCATTTCAGAAGAGAAAGCAATGCCATGAACTGGCAATTGCTGTTGACCATGTTGTATATCACATGGAGCTATAACCAGGACCCGTCTCTACCAATCAGGAGATGGCATTGTATGCCTTAGACAGCGCAGAGTTCTTTCCCAATCCATGCTACCTCTTTGGATCGCAATCGCAACATCCTTCCCATGCAATGGCTCTCCAAGAACACCTCTGTGAATTTCCAGGATCAAAGCAAACAAGGCCTCATGGTCGGGTGTATTATCTACAAATTGTATGACACTATGAAGCATCTCATAGAATGGTCTGCAACCTCTCTCCTCATCTACCAAAGCCCAAACAACAGCCAAGCAACTGTGCAGCCAATTAGAAGAATCACTGTCAAATTTTCTAATCTTAGTACTCTCATGTTTATCAACCCTATTTTGTTGTCTTGGGTTCCAACTAAGCAGCCAATCAAGCATGTGTGAAAACATGTCAGCATGAGTTACAGGTTTTAAGATCGTGTTCGAGTCCAGTTAGCACAACCTTGCAAAGGAGTTGACGAAGACAACTCATTACAGTACCCCTTGAGGGGATCTGCTGCCCACTGTAAGATGGATCAGAGCCCTTAACTGGAGATTGATTTACACTTGTTGCTGCATCAGTTACCACATGAGGAGGTGAGCCAATAATATGTAGATTGTTCATTAGGGAAGCCGGATTGGATCTCCATTTTCTTTAAAAGCATAACCCGCATGTCTTCTTTTGAGATGAAGATTTGATTTATGCTCATGTATGTAGTATTTGTCACAGCCCTCATTAGGATAGGTGAAAGGGCGATCTGAAAGGACAGAGCCATATACTGGAGTTGGAACCTTTGGATGAAGAAACTTCCTATCAGTTTGAGGGGGCAGCTTCACTGCATTTGCCAAATTCTTCTCATGCATCCCTACAACTTATTCAAACCGTAATAAAATGTTGAACACAAGTTTCTGCTGCAAACTACTAAACTGAAAAGGATCTCCTGCTTGATGACGAGCTTATTAACTATATATTCCTACTCTAACCAGTAAAGGTAAATTGATCAAGTAAAACTGAATTTCCAATGAAGCCAAGTAAGAAACTGACTTACTGATATCTTGTTTGATCTTGCCTTGAAAAATCTTAGAAACCATAACATACAGAAATGGATTTTGATCTCCTGCTTGATGACGAGCTTATTAACTATATATTCCTACTCTAACCAGAAGAGGTAGATTGATCAAGTAAACTGAATTTCAATGAAGCCAAGTAAGAAACTGATTTACTGATATCTTGTTTGATCTTTCCTTGAAAAATCTTAGAAACCATAACATACAAAAAATGGAGTTTGACAGGGCAACACAACCAACCTTCCTTCAAAGACAAACTGACATATGTTCTACTCAAAGACTCACAATAATCTTACTAAAAAGGATCAACGGGGCTGTAAAGAAGAACCTCTTCCTTTTGTTGGAGCTGAAAATCAAAAAAATTTATGTATATTCTCTTCCATGCGTATTTGCACTTTCAGCTATCTGTAAATCTGAACATTGTTGTAGACTGATTTCTATACTAATCATGGAATGTTTGATATTTGCTGCAAATTCCAAATCAAGAATGATGGATATCGGTGATAAAGGAAAGATCAACTGCCTCTGAAGCTCTTGGGATACTTAATTCATATCGCAATTTCTTTATCAAAATCTGAAGTATCCTTAATCCTATAGTCATAACTATAAGAGACGTTTGAATCACTGACAAATGTGTCTGCAATATGATTATCGCCAACATTTTCACAATCGGAAGGAATACTAAATGAATGCTGGATGTGGAATGCAAATTCTTTACAACAATTATCAAGAATAAGATCACCTGAATAAATCTTCTCTTAATATGAATTGAAAGCCACATGGAAATCCTTCAGAGAATGGATACTAACAACGAAGGGATTGACACCTATCTAATGGAAAGCATTCTTCTGAAGAAAATTTGAATGCCTTTGATCAAGACATCTTCGAACCAAACCATGTTCAAGCATGCATTGATGAAATTGAACAGTGTTCACCCGGATGATCATACTTACTTCCTCCGAATCTGGGAAGATAATCATCCCATTCATTTATAGTTGGCACTAGATGTGGAAACCATCTCTATTTGAGAAATCACAGAAAGCATACCTATTAGCTAAGATCTTTTCCATTTCATGCCGGTGGAGTCACCAACAGATTATGAACAATGGAGTCTCCATCAATTCGTCCCTCAATGGAGTCGCCAGATAGAAATGTACAACCTGATAGTGTCTACTTTTTGTCTATCATCAAGAATTAGATCTATGTCATCTCCCGAGGAAGATGAACTTCGATCTCCTCTCCACGGGCAACGGTACAATTTGTTATCACTCCAGAAACTCTCCTAGGCTGTAAGTCCGAGATGCCTAGTAACTAACTCTTTTGGGAAATGTTTTCAATATTTGATATGGTTTTTGGGTCAAAATGAATATCTAATTACTTGACTGTGTTTTCAAGACTGTTTAGAGATACAAAATCTCACAAGACTTTCTAGCACCGGGGTCAGATAAAGTTTGATGAAATGGGGGAAAGAAAATGTACCATTGACCCAGCATGTTTCATACCAACAAACACAATGGGTCTAACAACCAAGAAATAACTTATGATAATCAACTACATTACCACCTGAGATGACACACTGGTTAATTGAATGAGCATCAGCAAAGGACTTCCACTCATAAGCCATAAAAGAACATAAGAGAAAATCAATGAATCGAAAAGAAGCTTTTGAAAATTTTTTATAAAATAAGAATAGGTCTTTAGACTACAATAGCAACATCATAGCACTCAAAATCGAACCCTTAGTGCTTCAAATGTATTTGGCTTTATAGCTCGACAACTGCTTTCAGATCCCAAAACAATGGATCTATTATTCTAAAAATAGAAAGTCAAACTAATTCACAAAGATAAGAGAGATCCTCAAGATGAGGTCAACCTCATCTTTGGTCTTCAAACATTGGTTGAAAGTTGATGAAGTACCTAGCCTTCCAAGGTTCTTTGATCTTCTCCTTTGAAAGGAATTGGAATTTGATGATGTGCCAAAAATCCCTATCATTTTTCCCTGAAAATCACTAAATCTAGTCAAAAAATGCCCTTTGACTTTCATCTCCAAAAATGGCCTTCAAATTTTGATTTAATAATTCATAACCAGCCTTTATTGAAGAAGGTTTCAAACCATCCAAACCCAAAATTCTTGATCTGGGCAAAAAATTTAGCTATTCTAGTCGTGACAGCTTTCAACAGCGCAAATCGACATATTATGACCCGTTAGCTGTTGAAAACTGCGCCTTTCAACAGCTAAGGAACATTTCTCACGGGTTGTGCACTGGTGAAAGTGAAAAATTTTCAAAATCAATTTTCGGGTCATGGAGAGTCTCTTTTGCATGTTTAGATAGTCGATCGACATCCGGAGAATCTAATCTATCCAATGGTGTTTTCAGATCTTCATTTCGAGCTCGAAGGGATTGAAAAGTTCCCTTCAAGTTTAAGTATCATTCTTTCCATTTGCAATTCAAAATCAAACGGTCCTTTGTGAACAATGTCCGATATGGAACCAAAGATTTGATATGATGTTGACCAACCCGAGTACAGCCTCTCTAGTCGTTCGAGTAATCTTTGATTCTTCTCGCCACTTTGTGAAACCGTCAATAGCCGTAGAAAGTATGCACTCAACAACGCTTATCTTTGTAAAAGCACTTAGCGGTGGAAAGCATGCACTTTCAACAACAAAAGACCTTTGAAAAACTGCCCTTAGTCGCGTAGCATGCACTTTCAACAGTGCACGCTCAACTTTTGGAAACACTTTAGCTGATGAAAGTGTAAAATAAATTTTTTGAAAAGAAGACTTTATGGGTCAAATTATTTTCTTAAGACAAAACCAAACTTAAGTTTTGTAGCTAAAAAGACTCAACAATGAATTGAGGAAACTATCAATAGCCATGCTATCCACCATAAACCCGACCAAAATGACGGTGATATTTTGGGAGATAACATCTGGATCCAACTCGGGATGGAGACCTCTCCTCACAGGTTTCCAAGAACCTAGTAGCCTCAAGTAGCCTTAGCATTGGGCATGGACTCATCAAGCCTTTTCTGTTAATGAGCACACACGCTCAGCCTAAACCACCGAAAACACAAACTTACCCAAAAAATCAAAACTAGATGAATCTCGACACCAAGAAGAGTACAAAGACCTCGTATTTCTACTAGATGAAGCTCCTCTCTCTCATACTGGACTTAGATGTGACTGTCCTCCCGCCACTGGTTCAAGAAAGGATATTGGAATGTCCTTCTTCCAAATCAAGTCTTCGTGAATGGGCAACGTGATAAGATCTGGATGCTATATTTGATGGCACCGTGGATTTGAATCAACACTCTCCAATTCTTGGCAAACCTGTAAACTCTGCTATAGATGCTTCATTAATGATGAATTCTTCTCTCCCCATTTTGGCAGACCTTCCATCATGATTGCTGATGGGTTCCTCAAATCCAGGGATTATGTATGTAATTGATGAACATATAGATCTAGAGTCAAAGCATGTGACTCAACAATAGTTATGTTTCCTGCTGGTCAAAAATGTTGGCTTCAACACCATTCTCAAGTTTGGAGGTGTCTCAACTGTCTTGGCACTTGCATTCTGCTGCAACTTGCAGCTTTCACACAACCAATCACTTTCAGACACCTTGTCTAACATACTTGGCATGAAGTAAGCGTGTTCAGCACCATCATTACACATGCTACAGACAACAAGCATCTCTTCATAACCTGTGTCCCCACAAATATCACATACTTTAAGATCATCCTCTGTTGAAAGAGGTTCACTGGTTTTTTCAAGGAGTGACTGGCATAGAAGTGAATCTTCTGAACCACTGTTCTCACTTGCTCCCTAGGATCTAGATGAAGATTTGGACCCACCTCAATAGGAACATGGTTTATGTCATTTCCAGATTCAGAGTACAGACTCGACATACCTGATATGGCTACAAACCCAGCAGAAAAATTACTTTTCACACATTCATTTCTATGATAATCTGGACCCTTGAACTTCATGATTTCAAACCGTGAACTTTCTTCAATTCGTTTATGCAACTATTTGTTCCATGTTTTTCCCAGTGTTCTTTCAAATCGATTGGCTTAGTCACATCAATGCCCTATCATGAAAGCCTTACCAATAGCTTCTGGAATGCACCTGCACTCATTTTTCGACCTGGAAACCAATAGCCTTTCTTATTAGGATTCATAGGTAATGGATACATTGACATCATTGTAGTACAACAAGCTGACTGCCAACCTCCATTTCCCATATGTAACGTGTTGATTTGCCCCAGTATATGAACAGTAAGGTATTGGCATGGAAGGGTTATAAACAACACAACACTTAGCAGAGTTGTTTTCACAGTCTTTTTTTTTTTCAACTTCCACCCCATTTGTGCTAATTGAGCTTTGTAAGCCTGCCATCCGTGATTTCTTTCATCCCTTGCATTCTTTAGAGCTGCGAATGCAGCATATCGTTCCATTATCGCAGCATATCTCTGTGTATAAGCTGCTTCCTTCTCTGTAATGACAACCTTCTTTTCTGCAATTGCTTTGGTTTTGTTTTCCTGTTTTTCTTCCGTGACAGAGAACATCCACAGTAGCACCACTTTGGAAGGCAATTGCATGCCCTTGTAGGGGCCTTCTCCTTTGCGGGTGTATCATATCCATAGAGAGCTTGTCTTATGAAAACACAACCAGTACCAATATATATAGGTCCCTGGATACCATCCAGACCTTTCATGTTTATATCAAAGAACACATTATTGCGATTGGCATATCTATCATGCAGATCAATACCATTAAACCTTTGAGGGAAATGCACATAGCAGACCTTCTTTCCCAATGTGTGATCCATCATGAAACACATTACTTCACGAATTGTTTTACTGTTGTTTATATAATGATCACAATCCACATTTAATAGATATGGAGCATTTTCCAAAACCGTTGACACTCGCACCAAAGCATTCATAGCACCAGCCTTCTTATGGTGATTAAATCCAGGTCTCTTTTCACGTGAAACATAGACCAGGCGAGGAAACTCATTCCCATCAGTATCCTACCCACCACTATGACCCAAAAATACCTGAATCATTCCCGGATGGTCCCGCACGTTGTTTCCAGGCCAAGGAGTTCCATCCGACATTGTCCAACCTTCATCTGGAACCTTTGTGCTTTGGCTACCAATGCATTAATATGAACCTTACTTCTTACAATTTGCAATAGTTTCCAGCCAGAATTGGAATTCAAATATTTACGAAATCTCAACACACAGAGAATATCGGTGACATCCAATCAATCAAGGCAGAGATTAAGTAAAACCGTGACTCAACTAACCTGTATGATGAGTTAGCTCCTTCAAACAGGGATTTTGACCATCTGTTGCCTTTGAGCGAAACTGGAGCTGAGATTGCGTGGATGAGAGATTTACGGCACCACTCTATTTGCAGAAGCAGTTAGCACTATAATTTCCTTGATACGATCAATCGCGGCTTCACAGATCATTTCAGAAGAGAAAGCAATGCCATGAACTGGCAATTGTTGCTGACCATGTTGTATATCACATGGAGCTATAACCAGGACCCGTCTCTACCAATCAGGAGATGGCATTGTATGCCTTAGACAGTGCAGAGTTCTTTCCCAATCCATGCTACCTCTTTGGATCGCAATCGCAACATCCTTCCCATGCAATGGCTCTCCAAGAACACTTCTGTGAATTTCCAGGATCAAAGCAAACAAGGCCTCATGGTCGGGTGTATTATCTACAAATTGTATGCCACTGTGAAGAAGCTCATAGAATGGTATGCAACCTCTCTCCTCATCTACCAAAGCCCAAACAAAATCCAAGCAACTGTGCAGCCAATTAGAAGAATCACTGTCAAATTTTCTAATCTTAGTACTGTCATGTTTATCAACCCTATTTTGTTGTCTTGGGTTCCAGCTAAGCAGCCAATCAAGCATGTGTGAAAACATGTCAGCATGAGTTACAGGTTTTAAGATCGTGTTCGAGTCCAGTTAGCACAACCTTGCAAAGGAGTTGACGAAGACAACTCATTATAGTACCCCTTGAGGGGATCTATTGCCCACTGTAAGATGGATCAGAGCCCTTAACTGGAGATTGATTTACACTTGTTGCTGCATCAGTTACCACATGAGGAGGTGAGCCAATAATATGTAGATTTTTCATTAGGGAAGCCGGATTGGATCTCCATTTTCTTTAAAAGAATAACCTGCATGTCTTCTTTTGAGATGAAGATTTGATTTATGCTCATGTATGTAGTATTTGTCACAGCCCTCATTAGGACAGGTGAAAGGGCGATCTGAAAGGACAGAGCCATATACTGGAGTTGGAACCTTTGGATGAAGAAAATTCCTATCAGTTTGAGGGGGCAGCTTCACTGCATTTTCCAAATTCTTCTCATGCATCCCTACAACTTATTCAAACCGTAATAAAATGTTGAACACAAGTTTCTGCTGCAAACTACTAAACTGAAAAGGATCTCCTGCTCGATGACGAGCTTATTATCTATCTATTCCTACTCTAACCAGTAAATGTAAATTGATCAAGTAAAACTGAATTTCCAATGAAGCCAAGTAAGAAACTGACTTACTGATATCTTGTTTGATATTGCCTTGAAAAATCTTAGAAACCATAACATACAAAAATGGATTTTGACAGGGCAACAGAACCAACCTTCCTTCAAAGACAGACTGACATATGTTCTACTCAAAGACTCACAATATTCATCAAAAGGATCAACGAGATTGCAAAGAAAAACTTCTTCCTGTTGTTGGAGCTGAAAATCAGAAAATTTCTATATATTCTCTTTCCCATGCAGGCTGGCACTTTCAGCTATATGTAAATCTGAACATGGTTGTAGACTGATTTCTATACTAATCATGGAATGTTTGATATCTGCTGGAGATTCCAAATCAAGAATGATGGATATTAGTGGTAAAGGCACGATCAGCTGCCTCTGAAGCTCTTGGGATACTGAATTCATATCAGTAATTTCTTTATCAAAAACTGAAGCATCCTTAATCCTATAGTCATAACTATAAGAGACGTTTGAATAAATGACAAATGTGTCTGCAATATGATTATCGCCAACATTTTCACAATCGGAAGGAATACTAACTGAATGTTGGGTGTGAAATGCAGATTCTTTACAACAATTATCAAGAATAAGATCAACTGAATAAATATTCTCGTAATATGAATTGAAAGCCACATGGAAATCCTTCAGAGAATGGATACTGACAGCCGGAAGGGATTGACACCATTCATGAGCATTTCCTTCTAAAGAAAATTTGAACAGCTTGATCAAGACATCTTCGTGAACAAAACCATGTTCAAGCATGCATTGATGAAAATT
>SNQJ01S0169899.1:0-11029 GCA_010110895.2 Picea sitchensis
GGAAAAGTTCTTCTTCCTTCTCTCTTCAGGAACTCAGGCCACTGTGACCCCTCTAAAGGCAATAGATAGGTTTACATCATTAATGATCATAGGGATGACGAAAATAATGTGTAACAATCCTCCTCCTAATTGATCCATAGAGGTTTTTATGGGCATCATCACTGAAGTAGATATGTACGAAGAGATAGAAGTATGATAAGGATTATTCAAGTGAGGATATAGGTTGCCCCCATTTGAAGGGGTTCCGTGAAGTGGGTAGACCAAACCGTAAAATTGATTCCCCACATATGAAAGACCTGGGGATATATGTGGACTTGCCATAGGAAAAGTGTTCATAGGAGTGGACGAAGGATACACAGACGGGGTGTAATAAGTAGGATAACCACCCATTTGAGTATTGGATCCTGAAAAAACATGGCTAGGACTGGATTCGTAAGAGAGGGGAGGTTCCAACCTACCACAGTGAGAGTTGGTTGAGGGACATGACTCCTCTCAAATGAATATGTAGACTGTGGGGCCATGGTGCCCCCAGATCCAAAACTAGGATTCACATAAGTGGGCCAGGGAGAGGATGGAAAGGTTGAAGGCATGTTTGGCATATCAATAGGAAAATGATTAGAGACCCAAGGAATGGATTGAGTGTCATAATTTTGCATCATCATTATGAAAAGAGGTTGGATTCATCCCCATGAAATGAGTGACCATCATGGGGGAAGTAGTGGTAAAGGAGGGAGTAATAGGAACTCCACTATCCATGATAAAGCAACCCAAAGCATGATATAAAATCTCAAAGGTCTACTAATAATCAAAGAGCACACCAAAAATAATCAAACAACCAATATGCACACAAACAGGATAAAGTGGCTGAAAGGGGCCTCCCTCCCTAACGTAGGTATACCTCGTCCAAGAGGGGCATGAGACTCCCTGCTAAATATCATAGGTATTAGAATTAGTTATAAGGGTCCTCGTAGGCTTAACAACCAATCGATCATATCTCCCCGGAGAGGTAATCCTCCATAAAGGTTGTGTGTTGTTCGACCCTTATCTGACCCATGGTATTTGCAGAATAACCACTGCAAGTAACCTATGTGGTACCTAAGTCAAGCAACTAAGAAACCATGGTATAACCGATGCACAGGTGAACAGTCATAATTCAGGTCCACCGTATGGGTAGGGTAGAAAAGCCCAAAATATTGAAAGCACCGCCTCTCAGAGAGGTACGAGCACTAGCAAGATCCCCAGAAATATATCTGACACTAAGAAGGTATCAGGGGGAAATCCCTTCAACCGACCTCACGTGACCTCGTGCTTAAATCTAGTGTAAGAGGAGCCTCCTGATATTACCGATTATACAATGGATTTCTCCACTCCCTTAGTCAAACACATATGTTGATTTAATAGCCTTGGAGAAGTTTACTCACAAAATCCTATTCCAAGGCACTAAATCCTATGCTAGCGTTGGCCCTTGACCAAGTTTTGGGAGATCCTTGGTCAAGTTTGACCTATTTTGGACTTCGACAGCCTGTTGAAGGAGGAGCGCAAGATGAAGCAGAGATCATAGGACACAGCCCCTTTTTGGGTCCTTTTTGGGATTTGGGATTATGTAATGGGCATGGGATGTCAGCCCATGGGTTTACCCATGCTTAGGCCCACTTTTGTAATTTATATATAGAATACTAGGTGATGTAATAGTAGGAGTTGGTAAGTAGTGTTAAGTGCTAGAGATTTGATTTGTGTGATCAAGAGATTGTAAGAGTGCTCAGTGCTCACTAAATGCTTTGTGCACACTGTGAGAGACTTGCAGAGCTAAGTGCAAGTGGTTGTAACTGACTGTGGAAGGCTTTGTGTTGTAATGCAAGGAAGGAGGATCTAGCGAGGTGCGCAGATATCCTGTCCTCTGCGGAGTGAGACTTGGATGCTCTGTGCCTATAAGAAGCTTGACTCAAGACAATAAAGAAGAAGAGTTGGTGGACGTAGCCCTAAGGTGGGGGTGAACCACGTATATGTTGTCTTGCTCTACTTTGTGCAATGTCTTGATGTGTTATTTGCTAAGTGTTTTGATAGATCTATTTATGCATTGTTCTTATAATGAGTATGGATGCTAGATCTAACATAGGTGAATGTGCTTAGTGCTTGAATCTGCTAGATCTGATACATTTTACTTATGCTAAGTGCTTAGATACATTAGATCTGAATAAGTACTGCGATGCTCTGTTTTATCTGTGGAGTAGATATTGGTTAAATATAGATGAACTAACAGCGCTAAGTGCTTTATTAAGTAGTACAATCATAGATCTGTGTTCTAGCTAAGGTTGCAGACATCTGAGTCCTGCAACCACCCATGCCTCTACCTCGGGTGAGACTTCATCTGCTTCGCAGGTGTTGTCGAAAGGGCCAATAGTTAGGGTTTTGTTGGTGTGTTGTTGTAGCATTGAACCCTGGTTCTGCCCCTGTGCCAACAAATGGTTCCGTTGTCGGGACATGAAACTGTGATTGCTGGGAACTAAGAAAGAAGAATCTTTGTGCAAAGATTTGACCTGAAACTGTGAAATCTCTGTGCGTAGTTTTGTTGTCCTAGTGCACAAAATTCTACTTGACCTGTGAATATTTGTGCCAAGAGGAAGGTCAGATTTGAATAAAAGAGGTCAAATCTGAAATAAAAGAGGTAATATATGCAAGCTCTGTGCTCTGATAAAGGTAAGAATAGTGAAAAGTTTTAGATCTGAAAGCTTTGTGCTTTGTAAAAGTAAGATTAGTGAATTTTTTTTGTTTCTAAAGTATGGATCTAGGTATGGTTAATAGATTATGTCCTAGCTTAAAAACTAGGGCACTGATAGATGAAAGAAGGTTTGATATGAATAGATCTGATAAGAATAGTGAAATATATGTTATACCTATGCATAGAAAGAATAGTTTGACTAACAAATGGATGCAGGATCCTAGAAAGAATTTGTTGCAGGTTAGCTCATATGATCCTAGCACGCAGTACAGAAGAAGTTGGGGATCATTTAAATGAAAGAGAGGATTAACACTTTGTTACATTTGTAGAAGACTGGGACATCTTGCTAAGGAATGCCCTAGGAGAAGACATAGTTGTCTTTGTTGCAAATATTGGACCATGAAGTGTTAGATTTCCCTAGAATGATTGCTAAGCTTGAAGGAATGAATCTGAACCAAGAAAACCCTAAGCCAGATCCAGAAACTATGGCAAAATCCCAGAAAGAATCAGAGAAAGTATTGCTACAGATGAAAGAAACCCTGAATGACCAACGACATGCTAGATTATCATATATCTTCAAAGAAAAAGAATGCATTGAAGCAAGAATCGGAGACTTCGACATTGACTATGTTCTAGATGGGGAAACACAGGTGAATATCATGACAAAAAGAACTTGGGAAATTTTAGGGAAGCCTGCTACGGCTCCTTCACTGGGAGGAATAGAATTATTCAGAGGAAAATTGGTGAACCTATGTGGGAAGCTCGCTTAGATATCTATGAGTGCCAATGGAACTTCGACAGAAGAAGATTTTGAGATTATTAAATTTATTGAGGACAATGCCCCATTTACCATGTTACTAGGAAAACCTTGGATTGACAGAGATAAAGCCAGATGAAAGAAAAAAGAAGAAGTTTTGGAGCAGAAGAAACAACAGTTAAAATATTTCATGACTAGAAGGATTGCGCACTTGATTGAAGAACAAGAAAATAGATCGAAGCTATTTAACACCAAAGACCCAGATGTCGAAGCTGCAAGAACATTAGAGGACCCACAGAAGACTGAAGTTCCTACCCCAGATAAAGAAGAGGTATTACCCCTGAATCCTAGGAAGGAACCCCAACAACGCGTAGTGACTATGTCCAAAGAAGATAAGAATTAGAATGGGAAAAGGAATACCGAGACGAAGCTCACTAGAAAGAAGTCTAGAAAGCTAAGTAAGAAGAGAGCTAAGATCAAAAAGTTGTAGAAGATTCCAGAGGGAACTTCGCAGTAGGAAAAATTGCAAAATTGGAGCTTCGTCAGGATACCAGAACAACGACACATGGCACTTTGTCGTGGCAAAGTAATATAGTCGTTAGGTACATTATAATCGTTCGACCGATGCTCCGAATGGGTAGAAATACATTTAAGGTTCACCACCAAACCGTTGGACTACGCCATAACAGACAGAACAGAGTTAATGAAGGCCTCATACCCGTTGCAAGAGAATCATTGTCGAGTTACCTATTTATCCCATCGCGCTATGCACCAAGAACACTTTTTCTAACCGAGAGTTTGAGCCCACAGACTAAGATGATTTTTCACAATTATCATCGCATTGTCGTCATCTATTCCAATACAGTCTCTAAGTTAATCTTGAACTCGATCTAGTTAATCCCGAGTGTGTATGTCCGAGGAGCTCACCGCAGTCAAAGAATCAGTGACAGAAGTACTCCTCGACCTGATGACTGAAAGAGTCATGTCAGAGAGAGGATTATCTGTAGGTGTAAAGGCTTCATCCACAAGAACAGTGCAAGAATCCTCGTCAACTGCTTGCGAAGCCGGACCATCCCAGCCATCAGATGAAAAGAGAACCAATCATAGGGATGATTTAGTGAATGCCAAATTGATCCCAACCATATTACCCACCTATATACCACCTTTGAGCGGCGCAGTAATTTGAAACAGTGTGCCCAGAGATTTCAAATACACCTTGGTTACGGTGTACCTACCAAAAGGGATCCGCGCAGTTTGAGAAGACCAGGATAAGATTGCAGCGTTGAATTTTAGCGACTTCAACCTCGGTGACTGAAAGGTCTATAACATGCTCACCCCACATAAGTACCTAACCAAAACAAAGGGGAATAATTCAAAGATAATCCCCCAATCATGGACCCATAACCTCACACAGTCCACCCTGCTGAACGTCATGAAGATCCCACACTTCTAAAGACACCAAGAAGTCAATGCATGTGTCAAGTTGTTTCTTTCTTGTTACCATGGAGGTTATTTGTGGTTAAAATGTCGTATCACATTTGATCCCACGTTGATCAATCGGATCAAAGGCTTGAGCATGCAAGGACGTGATCCATAGGAGTTTTACCCAGGAAAATCCATGGATCGCGCTCTAGCACAAAGGATCAAGGAAACCTATGGTGATGTCGAGAAGGGGACGTGAGGATACAAGGTATATTCTATCCACAGTGGTGTAGTGCACCTCGCCTGTCAGTTGATTGTGGGGAATTTAGTAAGAAAGAACTGACCTACCTAAGTCACCGGCGAAGTACCTGGTGAACTAGTTGGAACTTGACTGTAGAGAAGCATAAGATCAAGGTTACGAATTCCATTTTAGTTGGATTTTGATCCTTATTGCATTCACCGCCTGGGAGATGCCGGAAGGTGTGACCTTCCCTGACATCGAGCCATTTGAGTTGTTGGCTGCGAAGTTTAGTACACTATGGTATTCAAGCGATATGAATAAACAGTGGTAGTCAAATGTTGTTTTTCATACCTACTACAATCAACTTAAGATAGCCATCCAGTACAAGCCTTTCATGACCCCAAACACTCTACATCGTTTCATGCCTTTGATGAAGTTCAACACAGATCAACATTTCATTTATATTACAGTGCACACCGATGAGCATAAGCAACAACTTCAGTCTTATTACAAGCTGATGGAGGAGGGCCTGGAGTATATCACTAAGGATTGGTCGGCATACCTCCTTATTCTAGCAGACCCTACAGAGATATCCAACATAAATAGCCCAGAAACAATGCATGATACACCTGGACCTAGCAAGACAAATAAGACTGAAGAAGCTCAAGATGTAAGCAGTGCCTTGGTGAAGACTGCTTCCATATCACCAGAGCGAGGGGGTGATGGTGAAGAGATAAATGACATAGAGGTTGAACAAAATAAAGACGAGGTAACACCACCTAGAGACGAGGATGACCCATCGAATAAAAGGAAGGTTTCCCCTCTGAAACCCTCTTCCTGGAATAAATCGAAAGCCTCCATGACCAAGTTGCAAACTATCCTCACCCCTGATGATTTTGATTTCATCATAGTAGCCCTGAACGATGCTTCATTGGAAATAGAAGAGAAACAAGGGGCTAAGCAAGAGGAGATGTACAATAGAATTGAGGTCAAGCTCCAAGGGGTACAACATGCCCTTCAGTCCAACCGCGCAGTCTCCATTGCGCCTCTATCATTGGGAACACCAGAACTAGGAGATGAACCAACTCAATTCCACCAGCTAGTTGATACAGTCGAAGCTCACCTCCGACGAGCACAAGAGGAAATAGAAAAAGCCACCCAGGCTTTGACACAAGTACAAGGAGTACTTGTAGAACGACGTCAAGCTGTAGAACAGGAAAATATTTCCCGCCAAGAAAAGTTCGATGAAGAAAACTCACAGATACAGCAACGAAAGGAATAGTTGATCGCGGAGCAAATCGAAGTGAAGGAAGTAGTCAACAGAGCACTTCACTCTGTGACAGTCATAGAAATCAAGGCAGAAGACCGAGTTATACAGCAGGTAGATCAGCTTGCAGAAGTGATCCAGCAGCTACAACAACTCATAGAAGACTTAGAGCTCACGCAGTGCCCGAGACTCCACAGGATATAAGGGATCAAAGAGAAACAACTGCTCCTAATGCAGTTGAGAGAATAGAGGCTCTTGCCATGGAATGCAAGAAGCTAAGTAATCGTAGTGCCCAAACGTATGAGAAACTCACCGAGAATCTAGAATTGCAGGCACTGGAGTCACAACTCCAAGAAGCGAAGCAACACGCAGAGACACTATAGGTGCATTTGAAGGCCCTGTCAGTTGTAGAAATAATGAAGCTCTCTCAAGAGCAACGCACCACCCAACAATATATCCATACGATTCAGATCAGAGTTATGTAAGTAACTCAATGGCTCCAACCAGTACAAGATAAGGCATACCAATTGTTCACAGAGGTTGAAAGCCGAGGAGCAGAGCTAGAGCAGGTTGTCACTGCAGTAGAATAGTGCCTAGAAGGACCCATGAATGACGCGGTCATCTAGGAGTTCAATGAGCAAGAGGTCGTAGTACAACAAAAAGTCAAAGAAACGTGAGCCAAGCTCAAGGCTTTCGAAGCAGAAATACCCAGATCGGAGTGACTCAGGATGAGTCACAGGTGAGTGTTGGGGGCTTGTTGGCCCTTGACCAAGTTTTGGGAGATCCTTGGTCAAGTTTGACGTATTTTGGACTTCAACAGCCTGTCGAAGGAGGAGCGCAAGATGAAGCGGAGATCACAGGATCTCGGCCCCTTTTTGGGTCCTTTTTGGGTTTTGGGATTATGTAACAGGCATGGGAAGTCAAACCATGGGTTTACCAATTCTTAGGCCCACTTTTGTAATGTACATATAGAAGACTAGGCGATGTAATAGTAGGAGTTGGTAAGTAGTGCTAAGTGCTAGAGATCCGATCTATGTGATCAAGGGATTGTAAGAGTGCTCAGTGCTTAGTAAATGCTTTGTGCACACTGTGAGAGACTTGCAGAGCTAAGTGCAAGTGGTTGTAATTGAATGTGGAAGGCTTTGTGCAGTAACACAAGGAAGGAGGATCTAGTGAGGTGCGCAAATCTCCTTTCCTCTGCGGAGTGAGACTTGGATGCTCTATGCCTGTAAGAAGCTTGGTTGAAGATAATAAAGAAGAAGATTCGGTGGACGTATCCCCAGGGTGGGAGTGAACCACGTATATGTTGTGTTTCTCTGCTTTGTGCAATGTGTTGATGTGTTGATGTGTTATTTGCTAAGTGTTTTTATAGATCTATTTATGCTTTGTGCTTATAATGAGTATGGATGCTAGATCTGACATAGGTGAATGTGCTTAGTTCTTGAATCTGCTAGATCTGATCCATTTTACTTATGCTAAGTGCTTAGATACTTTAGATCTGAATAAGTACTGCGATGCTATGTTTTATCTAGGGAGTAGATATTGGTTAAATATTGATGAACTGACAGTGCTAAGTGATTTATTAAGTAGTACAATCACAAATCTGTGTCCCAGCTAAGGTTGCAGACATCTGAGTCATGCAACCACCCCTGCCTCTACCTCGGGTGAGACTTCATCTTCTTCACAGGTGTTGTCGAAAGGGTCAGTAGTTAGGGTTTTGTTGGTGCGTTGTTGTAGCGTTGAACCCTGGGTCTGCCCCTGTGCCAACAACTAGTTTGTGCACCCTAGAAAATAAAATTGTTACTAATCAATTTTAAATTATAGCGTTAATTTTAATGGCCTTGCTTACTCAAAAGGTGCACTTGTGAAACTAGTGATGTTATGACTCAACAAGTAAAATAAATGAATATGAATATAATGAAAATTCCTAACTTCAATTTCCAATAAATGATATGCTTCTTAAAAATGCAATTTTCAATTCAATTCTACAATTCTAAATAAAAATGCAATCTTTCTTTACATGCACTAAGATAAATGACAAAGACTCAAGAGATCAAAATGCCAATCAATGTAAAATGCCTAATATTTTTGTATTTTTAATATAAGAAAAATGAAAATGCAAGGATTGAACAACAACTTGATATAAAGACTCTATTGTGTATATATAGAGACATCTCAAGAAGGATATCAAAGAGAAAAACACCCAGCCCAAGGTGCAAGGACAATCAAAATGAAAAGATGATGAGAAAGTCAGCGCCCAAAAGTTCAACCAAAGATAGGTTTCCTGTCATTCTACAGAGACCCAAGAAGAATCGACAATCATCATAACCTACCTAGCAACCACCAAACCCAACAACCAAGCAACAAATATTGATGTACGTGATTGTTCAAGCAAACAACGCGTATGTACATAGCTTGCAGAAGGACAACACACGCATGTACATGAATTTCAAGAAAAAACCATGTATATGTGTGGTCAGACCCAGAGTGAACAGAGGTTGTCAAGTAATCATATGAAAAGAAGCTCAATATGAAAGAGAGCAATATAAGGAGAAAAACACTCCAAACCCTGAAAAAGAAGATTCAATCCCTAGTATGGTCGCCAATTATGTTACGAGGAAAATCTCTCTATGGATAGGAGTAAACCACAATAGACGGAAATGACTGTAGAAATCAACTCTAATCTCAAGTATGCTATATAAGAAAATATGCTAACAAGATAAGATAAGAGGCCTACCTCGTCCAGACGTTCGATGAAGTCCACCGTTGAGCACTTGACTCAAAGAAATATACAAGCAACTAGTCCTCAACAACCAAGCAACGCAAGCATATGGTGATAATATATGATGTTATCACATTCAATAGAATAATCCATCAACATTCATAACAAATACTCCCATGGAATAATGATTTGAATATTTGCAAGATATTAATTGGACGAGAAAAGAGTATTTATATTAAGATATAATCAACAGAAGTGAATGAGTTAAAGACTTCCGTGTCGGCATGGTTCGGAACCGAGAAACTAAGTTCCTTCCAGCTGGGCCTCCACCACTTCAATACTCCACCAAAGGCAAGCTCATATAAGAGAGACAATGAAGTTATCAATCAGTAAGGGAAGATCTTGGGGACTGAACAATGTGTTCAAACTTAAAGGACAAAGGGATGCAGACTCAATGTGAAGTGAATAATTTCTCTAGAGTAACTTTGCTCTCAAAGTTGAATTCTTTCTCCTCTTTTCCATAGCTCGGATTTGGCCCATTTATAGCCTTCAAATGGAACTAAAGGGCCGATTCAGAAAATTTCTAGTATATGGGAAGGCCAAGGATCATTGATGTCATGACGTGACATGGAAACCTGACACCATTTTTAAATGTTGGGCACATTTACTGATGTATGCGGGTTGTAGTGGTGCAACCTGCGTATTCGCATGTTGTATAGTAGGCAGGGAGCGTATATGTGGAAAAATGTTGTCTTTAACTCTGGGATTTTCAAAAAGGGACTTCAAGTCTGCATAGGGAAATGGAAAAAGGCCTTCTGTGCAAGATTGCATGGGGTGAGGAAAATCTTTCTATAACACCATGAGGTAAAGAGTCTGATGTTGTGGTAAGTGTCATTTTAATAAATGAATCATTTGAATATGTTGCAAAGGGTTCTTCCTTGATTTTGAAAACATTTTCTTGGAAATTATGCTCTTTGTTGTAATTCACCTTGGTGGTTGACATTGTGTCCTAGTAAGTGGTCACCCTCGGGGAAAGGGTTGATACTGGGGGGTCTCCTTGATGAGACATTGTACCACTCCCACACATACTTGCTACTTTTCATGTTTATTTCCCTTCATTTCCTCATTTTTTGGGTTCTTGGGCCACATTGACCCATGATGAGCGTGTACCTCTTTTCATGGGAAGAAGGTCTTGAAGGCCCAGAGGATTGTAGCTAGAAAAAAGATAAAATCCAATCATAAAAATTCCATATTCTCTCTCAGGGATCCCAAGAAAAATGAAATGTTTCTCACAAAAAATTGAGGGACCCGTAAAATAAATAACTAATTGAACATGCCAACCAAGGTAGAGTGTGTGTGGCAAATGTCTTTCATGCTTATATAGAATTCATGAACATCATCTTCAACTTGGGGAAGCACAGTGTGACCAGGGTAGAGTTAAGGTGAGAAATGGTTTTCATGCTTAGGTAGAAGTCCCACTTTATCTTTGTTATATATAAAATAATAATAAATGAGATAATAAATACAAAACAAATAATAAATTATAATTTAAACAATAATCTAAAAGTCATGACTCTCCATAAAATTCATAGGGGTGATTATATAATGGGCTCCCATCATTGTAATATTCATCCATTATTATATATAATTTACTCATTATCTTATTCAGAATATTATCTCTCCAATTTTTATGCTCCATTGGTATCAGAGATGATCGCTCCCCATATCAAATTCATTTCCCACACCCCCCATGTCTTTCCCCTCACCGTAGCCACAATTTCCCCCACACTCCCCACACCTTCTCCCTCACCGCATCCCTTCCCACCATCCGGTAACTAACCCCACAGTATGAATCGCAACCCTTCCCACCCTTCCGTAAACTCTCCCCCTCTTCCCTAGTC